>WNWK01016690.1:0-44253 GCA_009830355.1 Cherax destructor
GGGCCCATTACCGGTGTATTAAGAGGTTTACCAAGAGATCAATGCTACATGAGCGATTCATGGAACTTAAACTCAGAAGTAAGAAGATAGATTTATTTCCTGCCTGGAAAGTTGGGAGAGATTTTTGTTTAGGTACACAGGAGAGCCCTGCTCTATGGCATTTTGCTAGCACAGTTGTTTTCAATTACAGCCTCTCCTCACTTAACGACGGAGTTCTGTTTCTAAGACTTCATCAGTAAATGAATTCATTGCTAAGCAAGGAGCGTACTATAAGGGTAGTGGGTTTCTGTCAACAATCTTTGATATTGTTTTAATGTCACTTTGCACCATTTATATCATTTATTGTATACGGTAGACCGTCATTTAACACAAGTTTATCTGGCACAATTTGGGTATAGCACGATTGAAGAATTGTGGCACATTTTTATGTAACACTACTTAAAATTAACTTTACACGGTTAGTAGAAGGGGAAAAAATTTTGAAGGCGCGGTTGCACAAGGTGGGTTACACCATTGAGTCAGTGGGGGAGATCTACCACCATCGCCGCAACCCTCACCCACCTGCACCACCACCCTCCCAGCCTGCCCCTGCCACCACCCCAGCATCCCAGCATTGATACTTAACCCTTTAACTGTCCAAATATAGATATACATTTGTATGCATACTGCTCCGAACGTAGATCTACGTTTTATTTTTCATTCCTTCAAATTTAGTGTGATAGGCCTGAGTCGCCTAGACATGAGAGAATGGGTCTGTGTCCTCAGTGTGTGCAGTATTAAAAAAATGCTGGACTACTTAGTATCTTGTGGGAGCACCAGTTCAATTGAGCTCCAGCTAGAGCAAATAGTGTGGCAAACACTGGGGATTCACTGATGTCATGTCACATTAACACTCCCCTTATAAGAGGAAAGTAAAAATAGGTTAGATAAATACATGAGTGGCTGTGGGTGGGTGTGAGTTGGACCTGACTAGCTTGTGCTACTAGGTCTGATGCCATGCTCCTTCCTTCAGAGGATGTGACCTGAATAGGTGGGTCATTGTTCTAAGCCAGGAGGTGACATGGACGTGCCTTGCATGGGCTAGTAGGCCTGCTGCAGTGTTCCATCTTTTTTATGTTCTTATGTATTCGGCAGGCTGGCTGGCTTTGGCTGTCTCTGTCTGTCTATATCTGTCTATATCTGTCTGTCCTATATCTCTGTCTATCTATATATATCTGTAATATCTCTCTCACATGTACACATAAGTACAGTTATTATACATAGTGTAAATTACCTAGGATATACAATGCTTGTAGATATAAGACATAATAAGCATGACTGGCAAGTAATACTCTTTGTCATGTCACTTCTGCATCGTGTATAATACTTGTTCATTTACGAGCCACACTCTGAGACTGAGACAAGCAGACGGAAAGACACACACACAGGCAGACAGAAAGACAGATAAGCAGAGCTAGACAGACAGATAGACAGACAGATAGACAGACAGACAGACAGAAGACAGACAGACAGACAGACAGATAGACAGACAGATACAGACAGTGAAAACAAAGCGAGGGTTCCCTGCTCACATTCATCAATGTCATTGGACTGTCAGTGTTATCTGACACTTGTCATAACACCATTCTTCAAGGAGTTTCATTTTACAGTGGACCCACGCTATTCGAACACTCCAAAACTCACCCTTTTATGTAAGTTTATTTTTGTAAGTGCTTTTATAAGTGTATTTTTGGGGGTCTGAAATGGACTAATCTAATTACATCATTCCTTATGGGAGTAAATTAGTTTGGTAACAGCACTTGAACAGCATTCTGGAATGAGGGTGAGTTTTGGAGTGTTCGAATAGCAGGGGTCCACTGTATACTCCAGGCACACATAGGCAGGCAGACAGAAAGACAGATAAGCAGAGCTAGACAGATAGACACAGATAGATAGACAGACAGACTAACTTATCAGTAGTTATCTGATAGTTTATTATATACTCGGGATTCAAAACATTGGGACCCATAATATTTTGTATATACATCCTGTTAAACCAATCGTGCATTATGTAAGTATAATTTGTAAGTTCTGTGGAAGTGTATTTGGGTTAAATAGACTAACCTACGTGAAATTTTCCTTAAGGAGTAAATTGCTAATGGCATGAGCAGACTTCAGGAGTGAAGTTTTACAACTCGGGTCCACTGTATATGTCTGGTCACAGACCGGGCCGCAGGGGCGTTGACCCCTAGAACACACTCCAGGTATAGACAATAGTAAATGACCAAGGCAGGTGAAAATGTTAACCTGTTGGTGTGATTGTGACTATTTGAGTACTATTTCAATACCTAATATTAGTGTTAGAACAAAGATTGGCTATGAAATCACAAGAACTATTATAAATTGTAATTATCAGAACATAAAAATTATATAAATTAAAATAAAAACTAGAAAAAAAGTACAGTGTTACCTCGAGTTACGATATTTTTTCGTTCGAGAATGCTGTTCAAGTGCCATTACCAAACGAATTTATCCCCTTAAGGAATAATGTAAAATAGACTAGTCCTTTTACACCCCCAAAAATATACCTACAAAAGCATTTAAAAAAATAAACTTACATAAAAGGGCGATTTTGGGGACCATCGTAACTCGAGGTACCACTGTATATCTGCAATTCTTCTGATGTTGCCGTCAGGTGAGCATGCAGCACCAACTTGGCGGGCTTATATCTCGGAAAGTACTGGACCTAAAATTTTTTTTTTTTTCAAAATATTTGGAGCAGTACGCGAGTGAACGTAGATCTACGTGTGGACAGTTTAAGGGTTAATATGTGTACAGTCCCTCTTCTCTGCTACAACTTGTGATTGTGAATTTTTTTATTTTTAATTACTTTTCTTGATCTGCCCAACAATCCCCCCTGGCATCCAGTTTGCTCAAGTGCCATGAAAAGGACAGTGGACCCCAGTCGCAAAATTCATTCCGAAGCCTGCCAAACCCCCGGAAAAAACTTTAAAATAATGCAAATAGGTTAGTCCATTTCAGACCCCCAAAAAAAACTTAAAAACTTACTGTTTAAACTTTAAGTCTTAGAATTAATGAAGAAAACAAAAAAAATAAAAAACAAACCGGGGAATTTAAAAAAAGGTTATTTTTAAAATAAAAAAAATAACTAAGTTTTTGTACTGATGATGGGCTAATGCTTGACTGACTTTAGAATGCTTTGAACCCATATGATTTGAACCCCCTAAAACGAAACTTACTATAGAATGATTTAATTACTAGTAGAATGACTTGACTGACACTGTGAATGTTGACTGACTTACTTGAATGACTTGCTGACTTTCTATGAATGACACTGACTTACGAAATTGGGTAATTTTTGAATCTTTCACATACTTCGCGAATACTTAAAATTGCATAGGCAACCCTAACTTCATTCAAAACCCACCCCCCCTTACCCAGTGGGGGAAGCTAAACCCCCCTTTTCAAATATTTAAACAAACCCGGGGCCCCCAAAAAAAAATTTTTTTTTAAAATTTTTTTAAAAAAATTTTAAAAAATTTTTTGGGGGCAAAAAAAGGGGGGAAAAGGTTTTTTTAAAAATTAAAAAGGGAAAGGGGAAAAAAAAAAAAAGGGGGAAAAAAAAAAATTTTTTTTTTTTTTGGGGGTTTTTCCCTTTTTGGGTTTAAAAGGGGGGGGGTTTTTAAAAAATTTTTATTTTAAAACCAAAAAAAAAAAATTTTTTTGGGGGGAAAAAAAAAAAATTAAAAAACCTGGGGAAAAAATTTTTAAACCCCCTTTTTTTCCCTTTTTTCCCCCATTTTTTTTAAAAAAAAAAAAAAAAAAAAAAAACCCCCAAAAGAAAAAGGGGGAAAAAAAAAAAAAAAAACCCCCCTTTTTTTTTTTTTTTTTTTTTTTTTTTTTTTTTAAAAAAAAAAAAAAAAATTTTTTAAAAAAAATTTTAAAAAAATTTAAAAAAAACCCCCTTTTTTTAAAATTTTTTTTTTTAAAAAAAAATTTTTAAAATTTTTTTTTAAAAAAAAAAAAAGGGGGGAAAAGGGAAAAAAATTTTTTTTTGGGGGGGAAAAAATTTTTTTTTTTTTTTTTAAAAAGTAAAATTTTTTTTTTGGAAAATTTGGAAATTTAAAAAAAGGGGGGAAAGTCATATCAAAAACAATATTACTCAGATCACAACATAAAAAGAGGTTCAGACATGTATGCGGGTGGCCCCAGACCAACAAAATGTTATCAGTTGCGAGGGAGCCATCACCAAATTCAACTTCAATAACAAAAACATAAGGTGGGACCAAGTAAACCAAGTCCTAAATTATATAAACTGAGAAAATAGCCTAAGCATCAGGAATCCTAACCTATGTCTAGAACAAATTAACTCTGTGACATTTGAAGTTTGCTCAAGGCAAATACCCTTAAGGAAAATGAGGAAAGATGTAGACTAGAAACAGAAAGGCGCTCCCTATACAGTCGAAGGCAAAGAATAACAGAGCGGCTACAGGAGGCCAATATATCTGAAATACGTAGGGAGACACTGGTCAGAGAAATAGCAAACATCGAACTAAAACTAAAGGAATCTTACAGGAATCAAGAAATGCACTAAGAACTAAAAGCCATAAATGAAGTTGAAAGAAACCCAAAGTATTTCTTTTTTATGCCAACTCAAAGTCGAGAACAACATCCAGTATTAGGCCCCTACTTGACCCTTTAAGGGTCGGTGCCGTACTAGTAAGTTTTACGAGCAGGGGTTGGTGCCGTACTATACGCGTAAATTTTAGCGGCCTCAAATTAAGCGGAAATGGGTGGTAGGCCTACATATGAAAGAATGGGTCTGTGTGGTCAATGTGCGCAGTATAAAAAAAATCCTGCAGCACACACTGCATGAGAAAAAAAGACTCCGGCCGTTTTTCGTTTAAAACAGCGACTTTGCAGTCTATTTTCGTATGGAATTTATTGATGTATTCTCGTTTTTTTGGTCTCAAATCATAGAATTTAAGACACAGTGGTCCCCCGCCTAACGAGCACCCCGGAAATCGTACAATTATGTAAGTATAATATTGTAAGTGCTTGTGGAAGTGTATTTTTGGGGGTCTGAAATAGACTATCCTATGTGACATTATTTCTTAAGGAAGTAAATTCGTTCGGTAATGGCACTTGAGCAGGCTTCTGGAATGAATTTTGCTCGTTAGGCGGGGGACCACTGTATTACAGAAATAGAGATGATTTTGATTGGTTTGACAATGACAAGTACCTTGAAATTGAGCTCAAAGTAGCGAAAATGTTTGATTTTAGCCGATGTTCAAGAGTTAACAAATCACACCATGTGTCCAATACACATCAACTGGTGAGTCTAATATTCTTGCACAAGTGCACTGATATTATTTATACCATTTTTACAATGATGCAGTTGTATACATAACAGTAAATCTTCTATTTTTTGTGAGAATAAAAATTCAAAATGGAAATCAAAAGTAATGTAAGAGGGGCCTGGAGACGTGACTAATGAACAGAGAAGATGTTATTTTAGTGCCAGGAATGTCTGCCTTGTTTATTCAGGACCCTATTTTGAAATTGGCATCGTTTGAAATTTGTGTGAAATTAGCCAAATTGCCATTTTCTGACCACTATTTTGAGTAGTTGGAATTGGTAAATAGGCGGTTTCTTGTACTCAATCGATAGAAGAAATGGAGTTCTAGCGAAATAGCTATGATTTTAGTGGACTGGATCATTGGAATTGGCCAAAAATAGGGCTCAAAGTGGGCAATATCGCTGATGCGTAAACATCGAGACCGATAACTTCACGAGAGCATAATTCCGTAAGTTTTCATTCAAATTTCATACTTTTGGTGTCGTTATGATTGGAAAAAGATTCTCTATCATTTCATAAGAAAAAATTATTATTGTTATTTTTTTCCAAAACATTTTCGACCCTAAGAACGTGTTTCTAGAAGGCCTGTCGACCCCCAAAGGGTTAAATGGGATGGGTCATACACAGATGACAGCAAGGAAAGGAGTGAGCTACTAAAGACCCAGTATGACTCAATTTTTAGCGAGACGCTAACCAGAGTGAAAGTCGAAGACCTAAATGAATTTTTTATGAGAGTGCCACAGAACTTGGTAGGCGCAAACCTATCTGACATTATCCTGATGCCAAATGACTTCGAAAAGGCGATAAATGACATGCCCATGTACTCTGCCCCAGGCCCAGACTCATGGAACTCCTTGTTCAAGAACTGCAAGAAGCCTATAGAAATTTGTCTTGGACTGCCTCCTTGTAAGCTGCCCTCTGGCAAGCACTGCTGACACCGACACTGAGACGCTTCTCTCAGACATACAAGTGGCTTATGGACAGATTTCTAGCTGACTGCAGTCGAAAGAATTCCCCACCTACATGCACGACTAACAAGGGTTTTAACTTACTTGATGGAGTAGAAAAATGTCACTCTGTCATCCAATTTCCCTAAGCCTTAACCCCCTCCAAACACCACGTGTAGGGAAGGACCTTAATCTGCAAGAATTCAAGTGGTATTAGTGTTCTGCCTGCACCTCAGAGTTCCCTGGTTTCAAAGGATATCCCCTAAACTATATATGCAGTAAGTGACACTAGCTTCTAGACTAATACTCAAGGGGGATTGCCCACAATTATTACCTTATAGTGGGCGATCACCCGCTTATAACCCAAAGCTCAAATAACCCCACCTTACTCCGAATATCGCCGGCCAGCTATACTAAGAGAAATGCAAGGAATTGTCTTACTGTAGGGGCCTGGGCCAGAGACGAATATCCACAGTACGTCGGGAAGCCTCTGTGATTCTTGGTTCCCAGGCAAGTATTTTGAAGACACGTGGGGCACCGAGCACTAGCTCTTGGTACCTTATCACCACGGCGTCCAGTTCAAGAAGGAAGAACTAGCGTTCTCTCCCGCCTAGATTCAAGTGTGGAGCTGCCAGTTCTTGTTAGCTAACATAATCTAATGTTCGCCTATTCCGGCCTTAAAACTACCTATGTTAAGGTGCTAGAGCTACATTATTAATATCTAACGTTGCCTCAATAATCCTAATATTAGTTACTAACTGTACAAACTTACCTAGGCTTTCCTAGGAGAGTAAATCTATCAATTACATGTGTTATCTCTCTACCTCCGCCAACTACTGTGTTTGTTTGGGTGGGTGTGTGGGTTCATAAACTCCGAGGACCCATCCGTGGTATGTTTAAGGCTCCATACGGCTCACTTACCCTGTGGAACTTGAGCGACTCAAAAAAGTTTCCACAAAGCCCCTGTCACATGCTTTTAATATCCTATGGAGAGGGAGCATGGACACTGGGGTGTCCCGCAGTTACTAAAAACAACAGACATATCCCCACTCCACAAAGGAGGCAGTAAAGCAATAACAAAGAACTACAGACCAATAGCGCTAACGTCCCAGATTATAAAAAATTTTGAAAGGGTTCTAAGAAGCAAGATCGCCACTCGTCTAGATACCCATCAATTACACAACCCAGGGCAGCGTGGGTTTAGAGCAGGTCGCTCCTGTCTGTCCCAACTACTGGACCACTATGGCAAAGTCCTGGATGCTCTAGAAGACAAACAGAATGCAGATGTTATTTACACAAACTTTTACAAAGCCTTTGACAAGTGTGACCATGGTGTAATAGCACACACAAAATGCGTGATAAAGGAATAACCGGAAAAGTTGGTAGATCTATAATTTCCTAACAAATAGAACACTAAGAGTAGTAGTCAACAGAGTAAAGTCTGAGGCGGCCACGGTGAAAAGCTCTGTTCCACAAGGCACAGTACTCGCTCCCATCTTGTTCCTCATCCTCATATCTCACATAGACAGAGATATAAGCCACAGTGCCGTGTCTTCCTTTCAGATGACACCCAAATCTGCATGACAGTGTCAACCATTGAAGACACTGCAAGACTCCAGGCGGACATCAACCAAATCTTTAAATGGGTTGCAGAAAACAATATGAAGTTTAATGATAAGAAATTTCAATTACTCCAATATGGAAAACGTGAGGAAATTAAAATTTCATTGGAGTATAAAACAAATTCCAACCACACAATAGAGCAAAAAACTAATGTCAAAGACCTGGGAGTGATCATGTCAGAGGATCTCACCTTCAAGGACCATAACACTGTAGCAATCACATCTGCTAGAAAAATGACAGGATGGATAATGCGAACCTTCAAAACCAGGGATGCCAAGCCCATGTTGACACTTTTCAGGTCACTTGTTCTGTCTAGGCTGGAATATTGCTGCACACTAACTGCACCTTTCAAGGCAGGTGAAATTGCTGACCTAGAAAATGTGCAGAGAACCTTCACGGCACGCATAACTGCGATAAACCACCTCAATTACTGGGAACACTTGAAGTTCCTAAACCTGTACTCCCTCGAACACAGGTGGGAGAAATACATTATTATATACACTTGGAAAATCCTAGAGGGATTAGTACCAAACTGCACACGAAAGTCACTCCCTACAAAAGCAAAAGACTCGGCAGACGATGCAACATCCCCCAATGAAAAGCAGGGGTGCCACTAGCACATTGAGAGACAACACAATAAGTGTCAGGGGCCCAAGACTGTTCAACTGCCTCCCAGCGTACATATGGGGGATTACCAATAGACCTCGGGCTGTCTTCAAGCAGGCACTGGACAGGCACCTAAAGTCAGTACCTGACCAGCCAGGCTGTGGTTCGTACATTGGACTGCATGCGGCCAGTAGTAACAGCCTGGTTGATCAGGCCCTGATCCAGCATGAGGCCTGGTCACAGACTGGGCCGCGGGGGCGTTGACCCCTGCAACTCTCTCCAGGTACTCCAGGTAATTCAGACTTCCTACAATAAATATATTCACCACTCACTATAAGCTAAGGATGAAAATATTTTAAGTAATGTGTGTAGTGTATATGAGTTTTTTTAGGCCTAG
Organism: Cherax destructor; assembly: GCA_009830355.1. Lineage (NCBI taxonomy): Eukaryota > Metazoa > Arthropoda > Malacostraca > Decapoda > Parastacidae > Cherax > Cherax destructor. Next base: position 8,933 of record WNWK01016690.1, read on the forward strand.
ATCTGTTCAATTAATATGATAGTGTAAACATGTTATCAGGGTTTTATATGGATTTGAAAGTGTGTGAGAGAGAGAGAAAAAGGAGGGAGAGGGCTATGTTTCACTTTACAGCAGTTGCCTGGAACATAACCTTTTGTATAAGCAAGGCTCTCCTGTACTTAGTTCACTTTTATTTCATTTTTTCATTCTGAAAAGTGGATAAAAAGGCTTCAAGGAAGAATATTTGGATTTTTTCCTGAAGCCAGGCAAGCACCAGACGAGCCTGGCTCATGGCCGGGCTCAGAGAGTAGATAAACTCTCGAAACTGTTCAAAGGTATATCAAAGGTAAGCCATTTGAATATTCCACTTCCCCTACCTCCCCATCTTTTCATTTTTTTTCTTTTTACCAATAGTATATTTTATTACATAATATGGTACAAAAGATTTAAGAGATACATTGGTGATATAAAGATGGTATGTATAGTACATGAGGTGTGAGGGATACATGTCTAGTACATATTGTTAAGTGTTTGTCACTGATTATAATGCGAAAATCTTATCCAGTTCCTGAGAGCTGGGGCGCGTGCCCAAAATACAGCAGGCATTACCCCTCTGAACAGCAGCGCTGAGTCGCTGGAACAGAAAACTAGCTGCCCTGGGATCCCTAGTTACCCTGTTGAGTCTTTTGCCTAGCTCCTAGAGGAACGTATATGCACTCTTTTCCCATGAGCCAAGGGTCTCCTAGCCTATGGGAACAAACATATAATGATGGGAAGTTTTCCATATTTTCTCGACTTTTGGGATTCCCTGAAGCTGGCAGGTGCCCCTCCTTCCTCCCTGGTGTATTGGAGATAGGTATCAGCCAAGGTAGATGCACATGTGTAGTCCCACACCATCTGTTTGCCGTCTGTCCAGGCTTGAAGGGTGATACCATCTGGGCACTTTTGGCTGCCATCAGATCTGCATAGTTTGGGTGGCTCCCTTACTGCTGGGCATCTGGCTGCTGTGAGGCTCCTCTTGATGATGTTATTAACCTCTTCATGTCTTGCAATCTTTCCCTCGGAATTACGACTTGTATCACCTCTTTTTTTTGTTAGATACTCTTCTGTATTATTGAAAGCTAAGTTTTGTTTCAAGTCATTTTTTCTCCAATTTAAATTTTCTTTTATTTTCTATGAATTTTCAGTCAAATTATTTTCTTAGATACATTTACAAAGGAGGCAGTACATTCTTTCATAAATCAAACTGAGCACCACTAATATAATATAAGTAATGGAGGAGTAAATATTGCAGATAGTTGAAATACAATATTGTATATGGAGACTACATATAATTAAGCACTAAGAGCTAAAATTAAAGAATTTTTTTTATTACTCTTGAGGGGCAATAAGATGTATGACTGAAGGAAAGAGTTAAAGTGGAGGTTGATGACTCTGACACAAAAGAAGCACTAAGCTGCGTACCCTGGGGTGGCTGCTTGTTATTTCAATGGGTCTGTGAAACTTTGTTTCTTAATTTTGAATAGCTTTTTGTCATTGTGAATATTTCACTGATTGAGCTAAAAATTACATTAGCACATGGAGGTCTGCAAAATTTTTGAGGTTAAAAAGGGGTCCTCTTACTTTGAAAGGATGAGAACCACTTCAGTAATGAATAAAAATACTTGTATAGCATATTTTAATTAATATTTTAATTCATTTATGTGCTTTTTTCCATTTTTTAATCTAAAAAATTTTCAATACAAAAATTAAAATTGAGGGATTACAGATTTGAAGAGTCAATAAATTTTTATCTAAAACTGTTTGCCTATTATTAGAAAGCCATTGTATTCCATTTGGGCCACACATAGTAGGTTCTGTTGTTTATATTCTAATACATGGGACAGAATTATTCTTTATTGTTGAGTCAGAATTATTGGGATAATAAACATGAAAGCTTTTACACATCTTATTTTGCTGGTGGCAAATAAATTATTAATGCAGATTAGGAGAGGGATTCTTTTAGCAGTAATATATTTAGTCTTATAGATTAGCTTTAAAATGATTTTGATCATATATTTTTTCTTCAGTACCAAAATATATGATGTTGAGGTTTTCATAATTACTTTAATTTTCTGGATATAATGTACTCTGTTAATAAAAAAAATTATATATTCTCACATCCTGAGCCTCATATAACTCATTTATGACGCTCAAAAGATGTCGTACTCTGTCTTAAATTGTTTAATGTTTTAAAAATAAAAAAATATTGATTTACTAGTTAAATTTATATTAAATAATAGTAGACTCAGATAACCACTAATGATATTCTTAGTGTACAGCATAACTTTTTTAATAAGATTCACCCACAAACTCATGCTCATGAAATATCCATACAAGACTTGTTTTGGACAGTAAATGAAATGTGCGTCCCCAACAGGTAGGGGTGGACAGTGACGGTCCAAGGACTGGCAGGAGAGGAGTCTCAGAAGCTGGGATGGACCTCACTAAAAGAAGGAAGCTTAAAAAGTGTCCATACTGTACATACTCTACAACTAGGCTTTCCCATATGATAAGTCACAATCGTACACATACTGGTGAGAAACCCTATTCTTGCCCCATGTGCTCATTTCAGACCTGCAGGAGTGATAACTTGAGGAGACATATACGCAATCATGCAGGTGATAAGCCATACATATGTCACCAGTGTCCCTTAAGTTTTACTACCAAGGGTACACTGAGCAAGCACCTTCGTAGTCATGTTGTACAAGATCCATTTGCTTCCTCATTACCAATATCATTGCCTAATTCTGGAAATTTTTAATAACTACCAGTACCATACTCCTGTGTTGACATTACAGCTGTGTGTGTATCTTGGAAAAAATGTGGCATTAGTATTTTCAAGCCCTTCTTCATTATGTAAGAGGCATTGTGAGTATTTTATTGTAAGATACTGTGTTGTTGTATTATTGTAATGTATAAAGTTAGAGTAATTATATTACATTACATCCATTACACCTCCCTTTCCTCCCATCCCCTTCCTCACACACATGTATGCCCACCAGGGGCTTTATCAATCCAATAGAGTATGTATAGAGGGTCAGGTCAGGTGCTACATGGACTGGAGGGTGGAGGTAGGTAATAGCTGTGTTCTTGTTTAGTTAAGAAGTGTTTGGCAAGTATTTCCAAGATCATAAAACTGCCTATGTTTTGAATAATGGTGAGAATAGATCCCAAACATCTATTGTGACACAGGTTTGATTGCCTGACAACACTTTTTGTCACGTTGGAGGTTCATAAGATGGTTGTGTGTGTTGCAGTGTATAGTGCAGGCATTGTTTAAATCATCCCTTTGGCAAGTGTATTTGTGTTCTTGGATATGTTGCTTATGACTGTCTAGATGTTTTTCTCATGCATAGTTTATCACATCTCTCATATGCAATGATGTAAATACCAGGAATTGATTCAGGATATTGTGATCTTTGTTACTATGTTTTTAGTGGTGTTGGAAGTTATGGTGGATATGTCTTAGTTTCAGTAATGAGGTTGTGGATACTTTTGAAACCTAATAACAAACAACATACAGCACAGTGAATCCCATGATAGTATCTACTCTTTTCCACGTTGGGGATGTGATAAATTGCATGTGGGGGAAGTGATTAGGTGCATTAAACAATGCATCATTGAACACAAATTCGTTTGCCAAAGAGTCTACTTAACGCTTTCACTGTCGAGACCCCTGCTCACAAACTTGCACTCAGTGTTGAAGAATTTAAAAAAAAAAATAATAGTTTTTCTTATGAAATGATAATCGTTTCCCAATGGCATTGGCACCAAAAGTATGAAATTTGATGGAAAATTTACGGAATTACGGTCTCGGCGATATTTATGCATCGGTGATTTTGCCCACTTTGAGCCCTATTTTCAGCAATTCCATTGTTCCATTTGACCAAACTCAATAGCTATTTCACTAGAACTCCTTTTGTTCTATTGAATGAGTACAAGAAACAGCCCATTTACAGATTTCAACTACCCAATAAAGTGATCAGAAATTGGTAACTTGGCCAATTTCATACACAATTCAAGGAAGACCAATTTTAAAATAGGGTCTAGAATTAACAATGCAAACATTCCTAGCACTAAAATAACATTTTCTCTGTTCATTAGTCATGTCTCCAGGCCCCTCTTATATTACGCTTGCTTTCCATTTTTAATTTTTATTCACACAAAAAATAGAAGATTTACTGTTATGCAGGCTACTGCATTATTGTAAAAATGGTATAAATACAGTAGGGCCCCCACTTATATGGCAGGTTAGGTTCCAGACTACTGCCGGAAAGCAGACATCGCCGGAAAGCAGAACATCATTTTTCCACTTATAAATGCATATAAATGCTAGACAACAAGTTTACAGTAACTTATATTAAGTTAGTAATAGAACTAGGCATTAAGAAAACACAATAAAAAGTAAAATACATACACAGTACATTCATTACTTACCTTAAAATATTTGTAGTCTTAATGTAGGGCAAGAGGTGAGTAGTATTTATTTGTAGGAAGTCAGGTGTAGGTAGCCCTGGCTTCCCGTCCCAAACTTAAATAATATACGATATTTAAAGCAGCCCAGAGAGATTAAATACACATACAGTACACTCATTATTTACCTTAAAATATGTGTAGTCTTAATGTAGGATGAGAGGTGAGTAGTATTTATTTGTAGGAAGTCAGGTGTAGATAACCTGGGCTACATAGCTATACGATATTTAATGCGGCCCAGAGCCATATTATTAACATCGACATACCATGTTCACTGAGTTTAATCGTTTATAACAACTACCTTTAGATGCCATCATAAACAAAGGGAGACACAATGAATAATTCATGCCAAGAATTGTAAACAAAAGTGTTATGTGATAAGGGGAGTGACTGGGCCAACACAGATTCATACACATTTTCTCTGATAATGGACCAGAGAAAATGTAATGTTTTGCCTCCATCTGACTACCATCCCTTCATAGCATATAAACATAGCATGTTTATATGCTATGTAACGTGTTATATAATTTTGAAGAAAATGTCATAGATTAATGAAAATGTTTATATTAATATAAAATAAGACATTTAATGTGCCCAAGAGTGATTATTATTACATATTAGTATTATTACTATGGTGTTAAGACTAGAGGGACACTCTTAGTGATTTTAATGTGTACCTGCATGTCAGCACAGTGTGTAAGTTTATTTAGGTACAGGTTGTACACAAGTTTAATTATCAGAGTACATATAAAATATGCAATAACTTTAAAACACTTGAAATTTTGGAAAGTTTCCAGACATAATAGAGATGTTCTCATGGAGAATGTAAACAAACCAGGTGAGGTGCATCGTATTAGAAAGACTGGTTGCCGTATAGAGAGTTTTGGTCATAATTTGAAATCACCGTATGGCAAAACGCTGTAAAGCAGGGCCCTACTGTAATATCAGCACATTTGTGAAAGCATATTAGACTCACCAGTTGACATGTATTGGATGCGTGACGGGATTTGTTTACTCTTGAACATTGGCAAAAATCGAACATTTCCACTACTTTGAGCTCAATTTCAAGATAGTCAACCCTCGGTTTTCGTGTTTAATCCGTTCCTGAGGGATCAACTAAAACTGAAATCAACGAAAACTGAAACCATTTTCCCCATAAGATATAATGTAAATTCAATTAATCCGTTCCAGAAACCCAGAAGTTTGAGAAAAAAAAATTGGTGGGGGGGGCGCCTTAAAGATAGATTTACATGCTCAAATGAATGAATTCAATATGACACTTACCTTTATTGAAGACTGATGTTGCTGGATGGAAGAGAGGGAGGAGGGGAGAGGGAAGAGAGGCTATTGTTTGGAAGAGGAATCCCCTGCCATAAGGAATTTAGGTACCAAGTCCTTATCCGGGGTCACTTGCGCCTGCACTCCTGCCTGCTCACACTCCCTGCATGCCTGCTACACTCCCTGGATGCCTGCTACACTCCCTCCCTGCCTGCTACACTCCCTGCATGTGTGCTACACTCTCTGCATGCCTGCTACACTTCTTGCATACCTGCTACACTCCCTGCATACCTGCTACACTCTCTGCATGCCTGCTACACTCTCTGCATACCTGCTACACTCCCTGCATACCTGCTACACTCTCTGCATACCTGCTACACTCCCTGCATACCTGCTACACTCCTGCATACCTGCTACACTCCCTGCATACCTGCTACACTCCCTGCATACCTGCTACACTCCCTGCATACCTGCTACACTCCCTGCATACCTCCTACACTCCTCGCATGCATGCTACACTCCCTGCATAGTGCTACACTCCTTGCATACCTGCTACACTCCTTGCATACCTGCTACACTCCCTGCATACCTGCTACACTCCCTGCATGCCTGCTACACTCTTAAATTCCATCGTGTTTCTCACTTTCTTTACCAAAGGACTGTCACTAGGAGCTTTCTTTGGGCCCATGGTAGCTTATTTAGTAGTCACACAATAATCAAGGGCCAAAAACAATGACTTGTTAATAAATGTTTTGTATGAACTCCTAGGATGATGTTCACTCAAGCATAAACAATGCTACACTGCGTGCCAATGTGCGTTGGTGGTGGTCTAGCGGGCTTTGTATGTGCGGGGCACTGGTGGACAGGTTCCGTACCAAGAACGAAAACGGAGGTAATCATCGAAAACGGAGGTAAAATTTCCCTGAAAATACTGAACGAAAACAGAGATACACGAAAATGGAGGGTTGACTGGACTTTTATTCGTAAACCATTCAAAATCACATTTAGTTCTGTAATATATTTTGCATTCTATCAAATGCGACCAAGAAAATACGAAAATACACCGCAATGTCACTGTTTTAAACGATAAATGCCGTCGGAGATTTTTTTTTGTCATTATGCACTGTGTGGGGAAGGATTTTTTTATTTTGCCCACACTGACCACTGTTATGTTATTTTCCCTTTACTTTATCATCAAGGTTCTCCTACATGTACTAGTGTGGGGGTAGTAATAACAGTAACAGTAAGGTCTTATAGTTTAGGTTGATACTTACACTCATGATTCTCTGCTGCATCTGAAAACCTTCATCAGTCATCTCACTGGGTTATTTAAACCACCATATATATATAAAAATAATGTATTCAGGGATATACATATATACAGGTCTTACAATCATAATAACACCATCCCCCCAGGCATCTCCAAACCACATGGTCCACCTCCACATTTAATACCCCTTTCTCTCAACATCACTCGTACCCTCAGTGTCCTGACACACTGTAACTCATAGGTTTTGGTGGCTGCTTCAATTCAAAACATATCTCCCTTACCTCTGGCACACCATTCTGCCTAGAAACATATCAACAAAGCCCAGTCTCTACCACCAGTTCTACCTTGCAGCCATCTTGAAAAATAAGTGAGGAAGAAGGGAGGAGGAGTTTATCTAGCTCCTCCCACATCAAACAACAAAATAAGAAAAGACTGTCGTCTTGCACATTCTACACATGTACACACAATAATAATAATCATACACCTTATTTACTTTTTACAAAAGACTTACTTTATAAACTACTTATTTAAATGTGTGTATTTATAACCTATTATATTGAGAAAATCAGGCTTGATTAGTTTCTACTTGGTTTTAAGGGTGGCCTGCCCTCAAACCATCATTAAACAAAAATTGTGATCAATTCAATAGTGGACCCTCGGTTAATGAATACCCTGGAAATCGTACAATTATGTAAGTATAATATTGTAAGTGCATGTGGAAGTGTATTTTTGGGGGTCTGAAATAGACTAACCTACGTGACATTATTTCTTAAGGACGTAAATTCGTTTGGTAATGGCACTTGAGCAGGCTTCTGGGATGAAGTTTTTTCGTTAACCGAGGGTCCACTGTAATTAGGTATTCATGAATAATTGCCACTTAAATACTACATCAATACATGTTGGGTCCTATAGCCCCATAACAACCACTCAGACCCATTCTCTCATATGTAGGCCTACCAGCTTTCTCCCGCAAGATTGGAAGCCACTAGAATTTTGGCATGCTATTACGGGACCAACACTGGCTCAAGCCGTAATATTATGGGACCGACAGTGAAAGGGTTAAACAAGTAAGCAAGTCTGCATGATACACTGGAACACCCTCAGCCATCTTATGAATTTCCAGAATGGCAACCATGTCTTCAAGGAATCAGATTTGCATCACCGAGGCCGCTTAAAATCTGCCCTCTTTGCTATGAACATAATCTCTTAAAACACAGGCAGTTTTGTTGTCTCAGAAATATTTATCAGACATCCTACCTAAGAAGAACACAGCTATTATTTATCTCTGCTCTTCAGCTTATGCAGCATCTGACCTGATTATATGTACTCTTTGATTTCTATTCACTGTATTGGATTGATAAAGCCACTTGTGGTGAAACATTTCCTTAACCTTTTCAGGATCCGTGCCGTAGTTCTACGGCTTTGAGTTGAGGGTCCAAACCATAGTTCTATGCCATGAGCTCAGCTCACTCAGATAAACTGTGAGCGGTAAATTTGGGCCTAGATATGAGAGAATGCATCTATGTGGTAAGTGTGTACCACATAAAACAAATCCTGCAGCACGCAGTGCATAATGAGAAAAAAAAACTGAGACCGTAATTTTCGATTAAAACAGCGATTTTGCAGTGTTTTTGTATGTTTTTTATAGTTGTATTTGCAATTTCTTGGTATCATTTGATAGAATGGAAGATATATTACAGAAATAGAGATGATTTTGATTGGTTTTAGTACTGGAAATGGCTTGAAATTGAGCTCAAAGTAGCAGAAATGTTAAATTTTTGCCAATGTTCAACAGTAAGCAAATGACCTCACACGTCTAATACGCGCCAGCTGGTGGGTCTAATATATGTTCACGAATGTGGTGATATTATTTATACAATTATTACAATATTTCATAACAGTAAATCTTCCATTTTTTGGTTTGAATAAAAATTTATTTTGTGAATAAAAAATAAAAATGGAATTCATTTGTAAAGCCTGAAAATGTAACTAATGAACAGAGGAAATGTTAGTTTAGTACCAGGAATGCCTGCATTGTTTATTCTGGACCCTATTTTGAAATTGGAAATTTTGAACTTTGTGTTAAAGTAGCCAAATTGCCAATTTCCGATTACTTTATTTTGTAGTTAAAACAGTTGACTGGGCGAGCTAAGAATTTGGTCGACTGGAATAATGTATTTGGCCTAAAATGCGAGTCAAAGTCGGCAAAATTGCCGATACGTAAATATTGCTGACGCATCAAAATTCATGAGAGCATAATTTCGTTAATTTTCCATCAAATTTCATACTTTTTGTTTTATTACCTTTAGAAAAAGATTGTCTATCATTTCATAAAAAAAGTAACAATTTTTTTTTTTTTTTTTTTTTTAAATTCTTGAACCCTGGCTATCACTCTTGAGATTTGGTCTCTGGACCCTGAAAGGGTTAATAAACATTCTAATACTTCTTATGTGTCTTGCTTACACAATACAGCAAATCCTCTAATTAATGGACTAAGAAGGGGGAGGGGGTGTACATAATTGCTGATTGTCTGTAGATTTTGAATTTTAAAATTTATTTTCATGATTGTAACTACAGGACAGAGCTCAGAATCGGGGGACTTGGTCCATTGATTCAGAATAGTACCAAACGCTTAAAATATTGTAACCTGTAAAACAGTACAGTACTATATAGGATTTATAAATAAAATAAAGAAATTGAAAGTCCAGTGTTACTGTTATGTAGAGGACAGCATATTATTTTTTACAGTAATTTACAGTAATTTTACTTACCTTTTGTGGTGGGAAAAATAGAGGTGTAAAGTGCTGTGATCAATAGTGATACTCAGAATAACTTATGCTATGCTTCAGAGGAACTGTAAAGCCCCACTAGTGAAATTCCCAGTGGCTGAAAAGTAGAGCATCATGTGTAAGTTTGTCCTTGCTTCTGTGGATGTCAGACACTTTCTGAACACCATGTCTCACATACCCGTGCCAGACTAAACCTTCCTTGTTGTTCAAGTTTCTGCTTAACACTGAGATTCACACATTTCCTCCTGGCACCACCATTTGCTTTAAAAGTCATTGTAGATAGCACTTATTATAATAATAGTCACACAAAACACTGTAAATCCATGGAAAATTGGAGAGTGAATTACAAGTGTATCCATGAGCGAGCATAGACAATAAACTGATGTTGGTGGTGGTGTGTAGCTCTGGGAACAATGAAAACACACAAGTCCTGGATGAGGAGACACTGGCTTATACCAGACAAACATCTGAATCATCAGACTCGGGCCATTGATTCAGAAGACTATAAGACTATAAGAAATTTGATGGAAAATTTACTGAATTACGCCCTCGCAAAGTTAGCGGTCTTGGTGATATTACGCAGCAGTGATTTTGCCCACTTTGAGCCCTGTTTTGGGCCAATTCCTTTGTTCCACTCGACCAAACTCATAACTATTTCACTAGAACTTCTTTTATTCTATCGATTGAGTACAAGAAAGCCACATTTACCTATTTCAACTACACAAAAAAGTGATCAGAAATTACTAAGAGCAAGTTTGTGAGCAGGGGTCTTGACAGTGAAAGGGTTAAGATAGCAATAGAACTTGGCATTAAAAAACAATAAAAAGTAAAATACACACACGGTACACTCATTATTTACCTTAACCATTTCACTGTCGGTCCCATAATCTTACGGCTTGCAAGCCAGTGTTGGTCCCATAATTTGCCCAAAATTCTAGCGGCTTCCAATCTTGTGGGAGAAAGCTGGCAGGCCTGCATATGAGAGAATGGATCTGAGTGGTTAGTGTGCACAGTATAAAAAAATCCTGCAGCATGTAGTGCATAGAATGGAAGATATGTTATAGAAATAGAGATGATTTTGAATGGTTTACGGACTGAAAGTACAGTGGTACCCGAGTTTTGGCCATAATTTGTTCCAGAAGGCTGTTCAAGTGCCTTTACCGAACGGATTCATTCCCATAAGGAATAATGTAAATTAGATTAGTCCGTTTCAGACCCCCAAAAATACACTTACAAAAGCACTTATAATAATCACTTACATAATTGTTCGAGTTGGGAGCTGTACAAAACTCAGGGTACCACTGTGCCTTGAAATTGAGCTCAAAGTAGCGGAAATATTCAATTTTTGCCAATGTTCAAGAGTAAACAAATTATGTCACGCATCCAATGCACGTCAGCTGGTGGGTTTAATATGCTTTCACAAATGTGCTGCTATTATTTATACCATTTTTACAATAATGCAGTAGTCTGCATAACAGTAAATTTTTTATTTTTTGTATGAATAAAAATTCAAAATGGAAAGCAAGCATAATATAAGAGGGGCCTGGAGACGTGACTAATGAACAGAGAAAATGTTATTTTAGTGCTAGGAATGTTTGTATTGTTAATTCTGGACCCAATTTTGAAATTGGCCTTACTTGAATTGTGTATGAAACTGGCCAAATTACCAATTTCTGATCACTTTATTGGGTAGTTGAAATTGGTAAATGGGCAGTTTCTTGTACTCAGTCGATAAAACAAATGGAGTACTAGCAAAATATCTGAGTTTGGTCGACTGGAACAATGGAATTGGTCGAAAATAGGGCACAAAGTGGGCAACATCGCTGATGCGTAAATATTGCCGAGACCGTTAACTTCGCGAAGCGTAATTTCATAAGTTTTCCATCAAATTTCGTACTTTTGGTGTCTACCGTCAGGAAAAGATTATCATTTTGTAAGAATTTTTTTTTTTCTTGAAAATTTTCAACACCAAGATCAAGTGAATAGTACTTATTGTAAGAGGTCAGGTGTGGTAGGTATGGCCACCCCACCCACATGTAATATACTTTTAAAGCACCCTAGAGCAATAAAATGCATATACTACAGTGGACCCTCGGTTTTCGTGATTTTTTCGTTCCAGAATGCTGTTCAAGTGCTATTACCAAACGAATTTATTCCCATAAGGAATAATGTAAAGTAGACTAGTCCTTTTAGACCCCCAAAAATACACTTACAAAAGCATTTACAAAAATACACTTACATAAAAGGGCGAGTTTGGAGCATGACGAACACCGGGGGTCCACTGTACAGTACACTCATTACTTACCTTGAAATATTTGTAATCTTAATGTAGGGCAAGAAGTGAGTGAAAGAGATAAAGCAAATAAACGAGAGTTAGAGAACGAGTAAATGAGAAAGGACAGAGACACGGAATATGTAAACAAGCAGACGAATATGACTGGTTGTGGTTGATATGCATTCATTTCCTTGTCTGTGAAGCTTATACCATAAAACAAACACCTTACATTGTGTACAAGTTGTATCCACATTGGTACAGAGAATAAATAAGGAGCAATACTCCCATTCTCATGTAACGCACCATTTTAAGAAGGAATGGCACTCTGAGTGAAGGCATATGAAATGAATAATTTTCTACAGTTACCCCTAGTAATACTGTTGTTTACACATTTTTCTTAGTGTTGAATTATAGAAAATATTTTTCTTTCCGACATTCCGACAAGACGACTTGAGAAACATCTTGTATTTATGTTAATTTATTCTACTGTGGGGTATATTTATCATGTTTTATGTTACGTAGCATATTTATTATATAATTTTGAAAAAATATCATAGATGGGTTAATGAAAATGTTTATAGTATTAATGTAATACAGTGGAACTTCTGCTTACGAGTGCCCCACCATGCGAGTTTTTCAGGATACGAGCCGTCGATCGGTCCATTTTTTGCTCCTGGATACGAGCCAAAATTCAGGTTTCAAGCTTTCCCCTCAAGGGATGTTCCTTGATGCTGGTGAGGGGCTCCTGATCTTGGGAATTGTATCTGTGCTCCAGTTCCCTAAATTAAGCCTGAATGCCTTCCATCCCCTTCCCCCCACAGGCGCTGTATAATCCTACAGGTTTAGCGCTTCCCCATAATAATAATACAGTGGAACCCTGAGTTTCGGCCATAATCTATTCCAGGAGTTAGGCCTAAAGTCGAAGCAGCCGAAAGTGGAAGCAATATTTCCCATAAGAAATAATGGAAATACAATTAATCGTTCCAGACACCCAAAAATATTCACAAAAAATACATTTTTTAACCCGTAAATGGTCCAAACGTATATACATATTTACTACCCCAGTGCCCCGAATATTTTGAAAAAAAAAAAATAGTTTTTTTTTTATAGAAATAAAGAGCACATTTTTCTAAGTGTTATAGGATAAAAAAAAATTAGGCTCAGTACTTACCGATATATGAGGTGGAGAAGTTGGCACTGAATGCTCACCTGACGGCAAAATCAAGTCCTGCCGCTTGCAGAAGTGTTGCCGATATACCTTTTTTTCTCATTTTTATAATTTATATAATTTTTATGTTCTGATAATTAAAATATATAGTAGTTCTTGTCATTTCATAACCAATCTTTGTTCTAAGACTAATATTAGGTACTGAAATTGTACTCAAATTGTCACAAACACATTGACAGGTGGGCATTTACACCTGCCTTGGTCATTTACTATTGTCTAGGAATATATACAAAGTATTTATAGGTCCCAGCAATGTTTTGGATACGTGGGAGTATATAATAATAATAACAATAATAATAATAGGAATAATAATAATAAGAATAAGAATAATAAGTTCCCTTGAAGCATGATGTAAGACAAGTCAATCCACTGCAGGCAGTGATAAGATAAGTGGTGACATTTGATGAGTGTCCACGAGGGTGCAGTGATAAGATAAGATAAGGGGTGACAGTTGATGAGCATCCCCCTCTGTTTTCACTGTTACACAAACATATCTGTCTGTCTATCTCTCTGCCAAGCTCTCTGTCTATCTGTCTATCTCTCTATCTGTCAAGCTCTCTATCTGTCAAGCTCTCTATCTGTCAAGCTCTCTATCTGTCAAGCTCTCTATCTGTCAAGCTCTCTGTCTATCTGTGTCTGTCAAGCTCTGTCTATCTCTGTCTGTCAAGCTCTCTGTCTATCTGCCTGTCTGTCAAACTTTCTGTCTGTCTGTCTAGCAACTAGCTCTCCCGTCTCAGAGAGATCCACTCCTGAACCAACACGTCTCGTAAATACATATTTGCCAGTCATGTTTACACATTATATCTACAAGCACTTTGTCTGGATTTTTTGGGTTATCCTAGGAAATTTACACTGTGTATAATTGTATTTGTGTACCTGTGAGACAGAGATAGACAGACTCAGATAGAGATAGACAGAGACAGACAAAGATAGACAGACATAGGTTATAAGACATTCTGAAAGGATGTTGCATAAATGTTGCACATGGGTTATTATCAAGGTTTTTGATATTTCCTCGACCACTTATGGCCATTTCCACCTCAGAGCCACCAGCCGGCTAGCTGGGCAGCCAGCAAGCCAGCCGGCTGGCCATCCATGCAACTAGCTGTTCAGCCAGCCAGCCAGCCAGCTGTTCAGTCAGCCAGCTGGTCAGCTATCCAGCCAGCCAGCTGGTCAGGTAGCCAGCCAGCCAGCTGGTCAGCTAGCCAGCCAACTGGTCAGCTAGCTAGCCAGCCAGCCAGCCAACTGGTCAGCAAGCCAGCCAGCCAGCCTGCTAGCTGGTCAGCCAGCCAGCCTGCTAGCTGGTCAGCCAGCCAGTCGGCTGGCCATCAATCCAGCCAGCTGTTCAGCCAGCCAGCCAGTTGGTCAGGTAGCCAGCCAGCCAGCTGGTCAGCTAGCCAGCCAGCCAGCCAACTGGTCAGCTAGCCAGCCAGCCAGCCAACTGGTCAGCAAGCCAGCCAGCCAACTGGTCAGCAAGCCAGCCAGCTAGCCTGCTAGCTGGTCAGCCAACAAGCCAGCCAGTCGGCTCGCCATCCATGCAGCCAGCTGTTCAGCCAACTGGTCAGCTAGCCAGCCAGCTGGTCAGCTAGCCAGCCAGCCAGCCAGCTGGTCAGCTAGCCAGCCAGCCAGCCAGCTGGTCAGCTAGCCAGCCAGCTGGTCAGCCAGCAGTTATTGTGTAGTATACAAGGAGTGTATATATACAAAATATGGTTTATATTGGTCTCACAGGACATAAAAGTTACTTGACAAAATAAAATTTTAAAAAATAAAAGAAAAAAGTATAAAAAAAAAAAATAAAGTATTACCGGGTGACAGGCAGTCGGCGATGTTGCCGTAAGCGGTTCCATTTTGGTCAACTTCAATCTTCTATATCTGGGTAAGTATTGATTGCAAAAATGTATTTTTTAGCCTATTAGATTTAGAAAAAAAACTATCATTTCATAAGAATTTTTTTTTTTTTTTTTTTTTAATTCATGAACCCTGAGAACGAGTTTCGGAGACCCCCCTTGGACCCTGAAAGGGTTAAAATGACAATACTAGAGAAATTGATTGGGTTTATTCTAGTTGTATATTTTATTTCAAATTACAATATGATGATGCTATACTAGTAAAAGCTTCAGTAATTTGCGGATTTTTCCTTAGAACCTAACTAATAATTGTTTGCAGAAATCATCACAAATTCACGGGTTTTTTTGGCTGTTTTCGTGGCAATACATATTTATTTATGCATTTTAACGCTAAATGTTAACCCCTAAACTGTCCAAACGTTGATCTACGTTCACTCGCGCAGCACTGAATATTTTTTTTTTTAATGAAGAGGGCATTATTCTACACGTTATAAGATTAAAAAAAAATTAGGATCAGTACTTACAGAAATATAAGCCCGTGAAGTTGGCGCTGGATGCTCACCTGACAGCAACATGGAGTCCTGCTGCTTGCAGAAGCGTTGCCTATATACCTTTTTTTCTTATTTTTATATTTTATATAATTTTTATGTTCTGATAATAACAATTTATAGTAGTTCTTGTGATTTCATAGCCAACCTTTGCACTGACACAATATTAGGTACTGAAATTGTACTCAGTCACAAACACACTGACAGGTGGACATTTATACCTGCCTTGGTCATTTACTATTGTCTAGAAATATATACAAAGTATTTATAGGTCCCAGCAATGTTTTAGACACACTGGAG
The DNA here is from genome assembly GCA_009830355.1 of Cherax destructor. Classification (NCBI taxonomy): domain Eukaryota; kingdom Metazoa; phylum Arthropoda; class Malacostraca; order Decapoda; family Parastacidae; genus Cherax; species Cherax destructor. The sequence goes on from WNWK01016690.1 coordinate 24,962, forward strand.
TATATATGAAACTCCTTGAAGCATGGTGAAAGACTGAGTGTCACTAAACTGCTGACAGTGCAGCAGTGGTTTGACACTTAATGATCATGCACTGCTGCAGGGAACCCCTGGCTTTGTTTGATTTCACTGTTACACATAAACATGTCTGTCTGTCTAGCTCTGTCTGCTTATCTGTCTTTCTGTCTGCCTGTGTGTGTCTGTCTTTCTGTCTGCTTGTCTCTGTCTCATTGAGAGTGTACCATTGAGAGTACCATTGAGAGTGTACCATTAGGAGTGTAGCAATTAAGCCATTAAGCGATAGAAAAAGGACGATCTAATGGAGTTTGCCTTACAAACACTCAGTTTTCTGTTATAAAAGCACGGGAAGGTATGCCAGGAGCAACAACAACACTGACACTGACACTACTCACATACGTAATATTTCATTCATTCTAGTGTATATATCATGTATCTACATGTTATTAATATTGTTTATTACATCTTATTAGATGATTTGTGATAGATAAATAAGCCATAGAGTTGATATTTGGGAAGTTATTGAAGTATTTTGTGGAGCCTGGAATTCCACTGGAACGGATTAATTCCATTTCAATTAATTTAAATGAGGAAAATTGACTCTGCAACATAAGTGATGTGAAAAAATAAAATAGTGAAAAAAGCAAGAAACCTTTGAAAGTAAACCAAAGTTTACCGGGTGAGCGGCATTTGCCGCTGTTGCCATACGCGGCTCATTTTTTGCCAACTTTACGCTTCTATATCTCGGTAAATACTGATCGATTTTTTTTTTTGGGGGGGCTTAAAAGAAATCAGAAAAATAGTCTAAACATTTTGATAAGAAAAAAATAATTTTTTTTTTTTTCAAATATTTTTTTCGACACCAGGGGACACTTCAGGATTTGGGGTTGCGACAGTCAAAGGGTTAAAAGGGGAGTGTTAATACAACATGACATCAGTGAATCCTTGGTGTTTGCCATGCAATTTGCTCTAGCTGGTGCTCAGTTGAACTGGTGTTCCCACAAGGTACTGAATGGTCCCAGATTTTTTTAATACTGCACACACTGAGTGTTAGGACCCATTCTATACTGACCAGGTATCACAAGATAATCATGCCAAATTTGGATGCAGAAAAAATAAAATGTAGATCTACATTTGGACAGTTTAAGGGTTAAAAAAAATATAAGTTAATAATTTTGTAACATAAATATTAACATAAATTCAGCAAAATTTCCATATACAGTGGACCCTCGGTTTTCGTGTTTAATCCGTTCCAAAGGGATTGGCTAAAACTGAAATCGGTGAACATTGAAACCATTTTCCCCATAAGAAATAATGTAAATTCAATTAATTCGTTTCAGACACCCAGGAGTATTAACAAAAAATAATTTTTTAGAGATTAAATATAGATTTACATACTGAAAAGAATGACAAATAAATATAAAGCCCTAATAACATGTATAAATGAACATTTAACATCACATTTACCTTTATTGGGGACTCTTGTTGGTATATGGAAGACGGAAAGGAGGAGAGAGGGAGGTGAGTTTATTGTTTGGAGGCAGGACAAAATGCTTCAATTTGACACTAATCTCAGCTCTATGGCTTATTTATCTATCACAATTCATCTAATATGACGTAATAAATAATATTAACCCTTTGACTGTTTCGGTCATATATATACGTCTTATGAGCCAGTGTTTCGGATGTATATACGTGTACAGTAGACCATCATTTAGCACGTGATTATGTTGCACGTTATGGGTATTGCACGATTGAAGAATTGCGGCACATTATTATCTAACACAACGTAAAAATGATATTACACGGTTTGCGGGAGGGGAAAAAATTTTGAGCGCACGGTAGCCTGCGGTGGGTTAAACCATTGAGTCAGTGGGGGTCCTACTGAAGGTGGCTATGAGCCACATCAAGTGTTTAATGTTGATGAGACAAGTGTTTTCTGGAAGAAAATGCCAACACGAACTTATATCAGTCATCAAGAGAAAAGTGCACCAGGCTTCAAGGCAGCAAAGGATCACTTCACCTTGCTCCTTTGCGGTAATGCATCAAGTGATTTCAAGTGTAAGCCCAATCCTCGTACTTAGAGGAAAAGGGAATTTGTTTTTCCTTCCCACAAACTGTAAGTTTATTCAGATACACGGGGCCAGGAGTACAGTTACATTGATTATCATACATAGCAGCATATGTGTAGAGAACCTGGGATAACCCAAAAAAGTCAGACAGAATGGAAATAAGTCACTGACATTTTTGGGTTATCCTAGGTTCTCTACACATATGCTGCTATGTATGATAATCTTTGTAACTGTATCTGTGTATACCTGAATAAACTTGCTTAGAGTTTGCGGGAAAGAAAAACAAATATCCATTCCCCTTGTTGTGGTTCAGCAGACACCACCTGCCTTCCCCAGCCACCCCAGATCCCACCATTCGTATTTCATAAAAAAAAGTCTCTGCTACAAGCCAGCTGTGTTTGTGAAGAATGAGAGAGAGTGAATTGTGTTTTGATCTTTAAATTACTATATCTTGTATCTGCCAAGCAATCATGACACCCAGTAGGCATACCAGTGTTGCTCAAAGTGGCAAGAAAAGGTGTAAGCATTTAAGTCTTAGAATTAACGAAGAAAACAAAGATATTAGACAAGACATAACCCGTGGCAGTAATGAAGTGTTACTTTGTACACATAAAAAGAGGTAAAAATAAGTTTGTGTGCTGACTGACTTACTGACTGACTTGACTGACTTACTGAATGACTTGACTGACTTACTGAATGACTTGACTGACTTACTGAATGACTTGACTGACTTACTGAATGACTTGACTGACTTACTGAATGACTTGACTGACTTACTGAATGACTTGACTGACTTACTGAATGACTTGACTGACTTACTGAAGCTGACGCTTACTGAATGACGCTGACTTACTGAATGACTTGACTGACTTACTGAATGACTTGACTGACTTACTGAATGACTTGACTGACTTACTGAATGACTTGACTGACTTACTGAATGACTTGACCGACTTACTGACTGACTTACTGAATGACTTAAAGTTAGACACTCAGTACAACCATCGACTTAAGTTCCAGAACCTCTACTATCCACCTCAGCCCAGTAGGGCCACAGCATAACTCTCCACTCTCTTCACAATCATCCACAAACACCAGCACCCACAATTTAAGGTAAATGCTATTATTTATGTTACATTTGTAGTCTTAAGCAGTAAAAACAACATAATACATCACGATAATGAACTACAATTTCATATTAACTTTTATTTTTGTAAGATCTGTTGGTCTAAAAAAAATTTGTTTGGCTTTTTGGGGACTCCCAGGAACGTTACCCTATTTTTCGCATAAGTTCTTTTAATTATCTAACACGACGTTTTCAGGAACGTAACTACTGTGCTAAATGACGATCTACTGTATACTCAAAAATTCTAGCAGCTTCAAATCAAGCGGGAGAAAGCTGGTAGGCCCACATGTGAGAGAATGGGTCTGTGTGGTCAGTGTGCGCTGTTGCAGCACGCAGTGCATAATGAAAAAAACTGACCGTGTTTTTGGATTAAAACTTCGACTTTGAGGTTTATTTTCGTATAGTATTTATGGTTGTATTCTCTTTTTCTTGGTCTCATTTGATAGAATGGAAAACATTTTACAGACATTGAGATGATTTTGATTAGTTTCATAATGAAAACGACCTTGAAACTGAGCTCAAAGTGGTGGAAATGTTCGATTTTTGCCAATGTTCAAGAGTAAACAAATCACGCCACGCGTCCAATACATGTCAACTAGTGAGTCTAATATTCTTTCACAAGTGCACTGATATTATTTATACCATTTACAATAATGCAGTAGTCTGCATAACAGTAAATCTTCTATTTGTGAATAAAAATCAAAATAGAAAGCAAGAGTAATATAAGAGGGGCCTAAAGACATGACTAATGAACAGCGAAAATCTTATTTTAGTGCCAGGAATGTCTGCATTGTTTATTCTGGACCCTATTTTGAAATTGACATTTTTTTTATTTTGCATGAAATTGGCCAAATTGCCAATTTCTGACTACTTTATTGGGTAGTTGAAATCGGTAAATTGGCGGTTTCTTGTACTCAATCAATGGAACAAATAGAGTTCTAATGAAATAGCTATGAGTTTGGTCGACTGGAACGATGGAATTGGCTGAAAATAGGGCTCAAATTCGGCGAAATCGTCAATGCGTATGTATCGCTGAGATCACTAACTTCACGAGAGCATAATTCCGTAAGTTTTCCATCAAATTTCATACATTTGGTGTCATTACCATCGGGAAAAGATTCTCTATCATTTTGTAAGAAAAAAATAATTTTTTTTTTTTTTTAGAATATTTTGCAACATAGAATGACTGTTTCAGAAATATCGCAAAGAATGACTGTTTCAGAAATGGGCTTGCGACAGTCAAACGATTAATAACATAGAAACATGATATGTACTCTAGATTGAATAAAATAAGTCATTACGAATGTGAGGACTGGTGATAGTGTTATTGTTGTTGGGTTTATAAGGGCCACTGACCATAAGCGGTACATATAGTGGTGGTGGTGGTGGAGGCAGCAGAAGCCACCACCAGTATTCACAGTGAAACAATGTATGTAATTTAAAAATAAGAAATATTTACACTTTAATTTATAAATAAGAAATATTTACACTTTAATTTATAAATAAGAATTATTTACACTTTATAAATAAGTAATATTTACACTTATCTTGGAAGAGATGGTGGCAGAGGGTAGCGTTGGTCTCAGTGCCCTTATATACGTACCTCAAACAACAATGGAGGAGTTAAGTTTCGTGTCTGTCATTTTTCTATCGCTTAACTTACTTGCAACACTGTTAGTGCTACACTTTATCGCTGGCTGGCGCTATAGCCTTTTTCGACTCCACTTTGATACTTTGCTATGATTTCTTTCTTTAATTCAATGGTGTTCCTCACTTTCTTTACCAAAGGACTGGCACTAGGAGCTTTCTTTGGGCCCATTGTGGCTTATTTAGCAGTCACACACAATAATCAAGGGCCAAAAACAATGGATTGTTAAGAAATGTTTTGTATGAACTCGCAGGATAATGTTCACTCAACCAGAAACAATTCTACACTGCCTGAGAATGTTTGTGGGAGGTGGGCTTGCAGTCTTTGTATGCGCACTGGGAACTGGACAGGTTCCGTACCATCAACAAAAACGGAGCCAATATTTCCACGAAAAAAGTGCGCAAAAACTGAAATCGGTGAAAACGGAGATACACGATAGCCGAGGGTCCACTGTACTATATAAATTATTTTTACTAAATTAAATTATTAACGTATATTTACCATATGTATACCAAAGAATATGGGGTTGCATGAATTACAGTACAGTGGACCCCTGCTTAACGAGCACCCCGGAAATCATACAATTATGTAAGTATAATATTGTAAGTGCTTGTGGAAGTGTATTTTTGGGGGTCTGAAATAGACTAATCTACGTGACATTATTTCTTAAGGAAGTAAAATCGTTCGATAATGGCACTTGAGCAGGCTTCTGGAAGGAATTTTGCTCATTAGGCGGGGGTCCACTGAATACCAAAGAAAGCAGGCTTGCATGAATTACAGTACGTACATATGGAGATAACGTCGGTATTTTACATTCTAGGACTGCGGGAGACATAGCAGTGCCAGTACTAAAGCCCATACGGAAAGGTTTATTTACTTTTACCTTTTTTTTTTTTTTTTTTAAGGATGATGCATGAAGCTGAGTTTGAAATTTAATTAAAGTATTTTAGGGGCATATTTAGGGTTTAAACTGAAAAAATAGGCATTTTTTTTAACCGTCAAGAATTCGTGGTTTTTCCAAATTCGCCAGTGGTCTTGGAACGTAACCACCGCGAATTTGGGGGGACTACTGTATTGCATTTTATTATTATCATTATTAACCCTTTTGGGGTTTTGGTCATACTAGTATGGCTTACGCCCTGGGGTTATTGACGTACTAGTACGCCTAAATTCTAGCGCCCTCAAATCAAGCAGAAACAGGCTGTTAGGCCTAGATGTGATAGAATGGGTCTGTGCGGTCAGTGTGCACAGTATAAAAATTCCTGCACCACACAGTGCATAATGAGGAAAAAAAACTCTGACTGTGTTTTTGGTTTAAAACAGCGACTTTGTAGTCTATTTTCGTATGGTATTTATGCTTGTATTCTCATTTTCTTAGTCTCATTTTATAGAATAGATGATATATTACAGAACTAGAGATAATTTTGACTGGTTTCATGATGACAAGTATCTTGAAACTGAGCACAAAGTAGCGAAAATGTTCGATTTTGGCTGCTGTTCAAGAGTAAACAAATCACACCATGCGTCCAATACACATCAACTGGAGAGTCTAATATTCTTGCACAAGTGCGCTGATATTATTTATACCATTTTTACAATGATGCAGTTGTATACATAACAGTAAATCTTCTATTTTTTGTAAGAATAAAAATTCAAAATGTAAAGCAAAAGTAATGTAAGAGGGGCCTGGAGATGTGACTAATGAACAGAGAAGATGTTATTTTAGTGTCAGGAATGTCTGCGTTGTTTATTATGGACCCTATTTTGAAATTGGCATCGTTTGAAATTTGTGTGAAATTGGCCAAATTGCCATTTTCTGACCACTATTTTGGGTAGTTAAAATTAGTAAATAGGCGGTTTCTTGTACTCAATCGATAGAAGAAATGGAGTTCTAGCGAAGTAGCTATAATTTTAGTAGACTGAAACATAGGAATTTGCCGAAAATAGGGCTCAAAGTGGGCAAAATCGCCGATACATAGATGTCATGGATACCGCTAACTTCGTGAAAGCACAATTCCGTTAGTTTTCGATCAAATTTCATAATTTTTGTGGCGTTATGATCGGAAAAATATTCTCTATCATTTCATAAGAAAAATATTTTTTTTTATTTTTTTTGAAATTCGTGGACCCTGAGAACGAGTTTCAGAGAGACCCCTTGGACCCCCAAAGGGTTAATATGGCATCTTCAAGACTAATAAAACACACTTAGTGATTTTAATGTGTACCTGCATGCCAGCACAGTGTGTAAGTATATTTAGGTACAGGTACACATAAGTATAATTATCAGAGTAAAGTAGGGTCCCACTTTATGGCGTTCCGCTAATATGGACGTTTCAAATTATGACCAAAATTCTCTATATAGCTTCCCCCACCTGACTTTCTAATATTGTTACGTGCACCACCCAGTTTGTTTTCATTCTCCATGAGCACATCTCTCTATTATGTAAGTGTTTTAAAGTTATTGCGTATTTTATATGTACTCTGATAATTATTCATATGTGTACCTGTATCTAAATATACTTACTGTGCTGGTGTGTAGGTACACATTAAAATCACTAAGAGTCCCTCTACTCTTGATGCCATATAATAATCTCTTGAGCGCATTAAATGTCGTATATTACGTTAATATAGACATTTCCTTTAATCCATCTATGATTTTTTTTTTTCAAAATTATATAATAAACATGCTACATAACATATAAACATGATACATACAACCACAGTATAAAAATTGACTTAAATATGAGATTTGTTTACCAAGCAGTTTGTAGAAGTGTTGGAAAAATTATTTTCTTAAGTCAAACACCAGTAACTTAACTGTAGAAAAATATATCTTTCGTATGCCTTCACTCTAGCTCTTCACGACCCTTGTGGGTTTAGTGCTTCTTTTATATTATGATTATAATAACAATAATAACTTGTAAAAATAATAATAACTTGTAATAAAATTGAATAAAATAATTGTTACCAACTTGTAAAGTGGAAATAATTTGTTTTCTAGAGTAACACCATAACTTAACTGTCAAAAATCTATGTTTTACCTACTTAGACTACTTGGATAATGTGTTGTATGTTTTATCTTATGTTTATATATACATATACTTCAAAATAAATACTTTTACTCACCCTACATTAAGACCATTTTAAGAGCTACAAATATTTCTAAAGAATATGTGTATGAGTAATGAAGTATACTTTTCAACTCACCTACATTAAGACCATTAAGACTACAAATATTTTAAGGTAGTAATGAGTGTACTGTATATGCATTTATCACTCTGGGGAGCTTTAAGCATCGTGGTATAGTATGTGTGGGTGGGGTGGCCAGGAGGGCTACCACACCTGACTTCTTACAGTAAATACAACTCACCTCTCACCCTACATTAAGACTACAAATCTTTTGAGGTAAATAATGAGTGTACTGTGTGTGTATTTTACTTTTTATTGTTTTTTAATGCCAAGTTCTATTGCTAACTTAACATATGTTTGTGTAAACTCTCACCCAGTTTAGCATTTAGGTTCTCCACAACATTAGATTGTAGCAAGTGAAGACTAAGTAGTTTTTAATGACCTGACACGCTGTTGAAGTGTGGCAGGTAACATTCATGAAGGAATTCTGTAAAACTGGTTAACTAGATTTGAATCCTTGAGGCGGGAAGTAAAATGCCTGCACTAAAGAGGAGTAAGCATGTTGTAGTTTGGAGGGTCATGAGAACTGGTGTTGGCTCACTTTTGGCAAGACACCAGTTGAATGATTGACAGTGAATGCATTTTCTTTTTTCTTTTTTTTCACCCTACCTCATTTGGTTAAAAACAAAGCAATGGAAATAATATGATGTGATAAAGGTTAAATATAGTATATTAAAAATTTGGGGCAGGATTAAGAAAAGACAACAGATACATGTATAAGGCGTAATTACTAAGATCATAGATAATAGTAAAATATAATAACTTGGAAGTGATTGAAGTTTTTTTTTTTTTTTTTTTGGTTAAAGAGGTGGGAGTGAATGGGAAAGTGAGGATGAGAGGAAGGCAGCCCAGCTGCTTCCTGCCCCAACACATCACACCCCCCATTCCTCCCACTCCACATACTCAACCACAGCAGTGAGGAATTGGTGAACATATGAAAAGAGTATTATGTTAGATATAATGCTGGAGAGAGTGTGAGCAAATAAGAGAGAGGAGGCAGTTTAGCTGCTACCTCACCCTGTACTGTCACCCTCCATTCCTCCCACACCACACACAACCACAGTGGTGAGCAAATGAAGATCACTTTTCACATATGTAAGAAAGGATGAGGGAGAATGAGTGAGAGTACGAGTGAGTGAGAGCGCAAGTGAGTGAGAGTGCGAGTGAGTGAGAGCGCGAGTGAGTGAGAGTGCGAATGAGTAAGAGTGCGAATGAGTGAGAGCACGAGTGAGTGAATGAGTGCGGGAGTGAGAGTGCGAGTGAGTGAGAGTGCGAGTGAGTGAGAGCGCGAGTGAGTGAGAGCGCGAGTGAGTGAGAGCGCGAGTGAGTGAGAGCGCGAGTGAGTGAGAGCGCGAGTGAGTGAGAGCGCGAGTGAGTGAGAGCGCGAGTGAGTGAGAGGCGAGAGTGAGAGCAGTGAGTGAGAGGAGAGGCGAGTGAGTGAGAGCACGAGTGAGTGAGAGCGCGAGTGAGTGAGAGCGCGAGTGAGTGAGAGCGCAGGAGTAGAGTGAGGAGTAGGCGAGTGAGGTGAGAGGCGAGTGAGTGGGAGGCGAGTGAATGAGAGCGCGAGTGAGTGAGATGAGGGATGAGTAGCGAGTGAGTGAGAGCACGAGTGAGTGAGAGAGAGGAGGAGTGAGTGAGAGCGAGTGAATGAGTGGCAAGTGAGTAAGAGGCGAGTGAGTGAGAGCGAGTGAATAGTGAGAGGCGAGTGAGTGAGAGCACGAGTGAGTGAGAGCACGAGTGAGTGAGAGCACGAGTGAGTGAGAGCGCGAGTGAGTGAGAGCGCGAGGAGTGAGAGCGCGAGTGAGTGAGAGCGCGAGTGAGAGGCGAGTGAGTGAGAGGAGGAGTGAGAGGCGAGTGAGTGAGAGTGCGAGTGAGTGAGAGTGCGAGTGAGTGAGAGTGCGAGTGAGAGTGCGAGCGAGTGAGAGTGCGAGCGAGTGAGTGAGAGTGCGAGCGAGTGAGTGAGAGTGCGAGCGAGCGAGTGAGAGTGCGAGGAGTGAGAGCGCGAGTGCGAGTGAGAGCGCGAGTGCGAGTGAGAGCGCGAGTGCGAGTGAGAGCGCGAGTGCGAGTGAGAGCGCGAGTGGGTGAGGCGCGAGTGAGGGCGAGTGGAGTGAGGGAGTGGAGGAGTGAGAGGGAGCGCAGTGGAGTGGAGTGAGAGAGAGTGCGAGTGAGAGGCTGAGAGTGAGAGCGCGAGTGCGAGTGAGGCGAGTGCGAGTGGAGGCGAGTCGAGTGAGGAGCAGAGTGGAGGCAGAGTGCGAGTGAGGGAGCGAGTGCGAGTGAAGCACGAGTGAGTGAGAGCGCGGAGTGAGGCGAGGGAGTGAGAGCGCGAGTGAGAGCGCGAGTGGAGTGAGAGGCGAGTGAGTGGAGTGCGAGTGAGGCGAGTGCGAGTGAGGAGTGAGGCGAGTGAGTGAGAGCGAGTGAGGAGAGTCGAGGAGGAGGCAGTGAGCGGAGCGCGAGTGAGGCGAGCGAGTGAGAGCGCGAGTGAGAGTGAGCGAGTGCAGAGTGCGGCGAGTGAGTGAGAGCGCGAGCTGAGTGAGAGCTGAGCGCGAGTGAGAGAGGCGAGCGAGTGAGAGTGCGAGGAGTGAGGAGGCGAGGAGTAGTGAGAGTGCGAGCGGAGTGAGAGCACGATGAGCGAGTGAGTGAGCGAGAGTGCGAGAGAGTAGAGAGTGCGAGAGTGAAGAGCGAGAGAGTGAGGAAGGCGAGAGAGTGAGTGGAGGAAGTGGAGTGCGAGGAGTGAGAGTGCGAGGAGGAGCGAGAGTGCGAGGGAGAGCGGAGTGAGAGGGAGGGAGTGAGAGGGAGGAGTGAGAGGCGAGTGAGAGGCGAGGAGTGAGAGGAGAGGGAGAGTGCGAGGAAGGAGAGTGCGAGGAGCGAGAGAGCGAGGAGAGCGAGAGGCGAGTGAGGAGCACGAGTGAGGAGAGCACGAGGAGGAGAGCCGAGGAGGAGAGCGACGGAGGAGGAGACGCGAGGAGGAGCGCGAGGAGGAGAGCGCGAGGAGGAAGGCGAGGGGAGGCGAGGAGGGAGGCGAGGAGGGAGAGAGAGCGAGAGGAGAGTGAGAGCGCAGGAGTGAGAGGCGAGGAGTGAGTAGAGCGAGTGAGTGCAAGTGTGTGTTGTGTGTGTGTGTGTGTGTGTGTGAATGAGTGAATCAGAAAGTGTCAGAGTCAGTGAGATAGAGAGAGTCCAACTATTGCTAGTGTCTACACATTTGTACTGCGCTATTGTGTGTACTGTGTTGTAGCACTATTGTTTTATTAACATGTATACATTAATTAAACAATTATTATATTATTTGTACTGAATGTATAATATTGGGTAAATATTCTTAGTTAAAAACTTGAAATTAGGTAGGGAATATTATGGCTTGGGAACACATCTCTGATTGTAACCCAAGTGTCATTGGAAAAATAGATTCTGAGTTCTGATTACTCAACTTGAGAAAATATTTTAAGGAAAGTATTAACATTGTATGTTGTAGGTCCTGTTGTATGATTCCCTGGTTTACATTTTAACAGTTTCAATATTAACATCAGTAGCCCTCACTGACCTGCCACCCCAGCCAGGTTAAAGTGAGCCAATAAGTCATTACCAGTCCATTGACTAACTGGGGAGGGGGAATGGGGGCAGGTTGTATTTATGTGAATTCTCTAATGTATCCATTGTCTTTAAACAAAAGGTTATGTGAGAGATGACTGTAATAATGGCATATATTTGTTAATAAGTTACTAATATAATACTTATCTGACAGTTGGTTTTGATAACAGAATGTCATTACTTGGTGTATTTTCCATCTTCCCCTTAAATTAATTAAAATGAATTAAAACTCTTTACATGTCAGTTTAGTCAGTTAATGTATTCTAGATGATGAGAGAATATAGAAAAGTTGTGTATCTTATTTATATAAAAATGTACAGGACACATTTATTGTTATAGATGTTTGGTGTCTAACTTTGTCCATTGAAAGTACCATGCTCTAATTAATTGGCCTATGCATCAGATTTATCATTGCTGGGCAACAAATATTAAAATATGTTTTTCACCAGAATTTATCTTTTCAATTCCCTTTTTATTAGTTAACCATTATTTTTGCACAAGGTACAAGGGCACTTAGGTATAGGAACAATATTTCTGGGTACAATATATGAATCATTGTGTGGCGGAATATAGGCGCTACCATGGACAAAATCTGGGTTAATGAATTGATTCCTTAATGTTTCTTCTGTTTGTGGGAATGTGTAGATACATATTGTCTTTTGCATTTGTAAATTGGGCTGAGAGACCCATAACACAATATGGTAACTTAAGCTTCATAGCTTCAATCTTCCCTCTGTGCCTGTGTCTTTCTCCATTATTTAAATTTGGTGCTTATTATTTTTTGCTGCACATTGCCTTGTATATAAGAAAACAATGTTAGCCAAGCATAAGAAGCTTAAGTTTTAGCTTTACTATGAAAGTTTCGGAGAAGACTAGTATGTAGGGGAATCAAGTTCTTAACCCTTTCACTCTCACATTTACATCATTGATGCTAGTGTCACTTATGTAGATTTAAGTCTTCATCGTAGTGTCTTCAAATACAGTGGAACCTCAGTACTCGAACAATTCGGTATTCGAACACTTTGTTCGGTAAACAAATCGCTCAGTAGTCAACCGTTTGCTCGGCACTTGACCAAACAAACACGACCTGCCAGAACTTCACTGTAAACTATTTTGTGTTTCTTCGCATTTTTTTATGCTTTTTATATATTGTATAAATAAGTCACCATGGGGCCTAAGAGGGTTAGTGATAACAGCCAACTAAAAAGAAAATAAAACTTGTTTCTGTACACAAACAGATCAGCACTCAAACAGCCTTCTGGAACCAATTAAGTTCAAGTGCCGAGGTTCCATTGTATATTGTGATCAATAAATTTTGGCCTTGATATGAAAGAATGAATCTGTGCTTTGGGTGTGCACAATATAAAAAAAAAATCCTGTCCCATGCAGTGCAAGATGGGAACAGCTAACCTCTGACTTTGTGTTTGGGTTAAAATAGTGAATTTGAGGCATTTTCTAGGATGGTTTTATTTGCTGTTTCTTGTCATTTGATAGAATGGGAGACAAACTACCGAAATAGATGTTTTTGGTCAGTTTCACACTGGAAGTAACCTGAAATAGGCCTCAAAGTGGCAGAAATATTTTCTTTTTATATTCATGAGGAAGGGTACGAGTATCCCTACTCCCCCTAGTCTGTTTTATGGGTTTTTACTGTCTCCTTGAATTATTTGGACAGTACTAGACCATGACCAATCATTCTTGATTATATTTTTTTAGCCGAAACATAGGGTAAAACTTTATTTTTTTTTTTTTTGTTATGGATTGATAATGAAGAGCAAGTGTTATATAGGAGAGGCCTGGAAACATGATTAACCCTTTCATTGTCTGTGCCATAGTACTATGGGTTTGAGGTCACTGTCTATGCCGTAGTACTACGCCATGAGCTCAGCTCACTCAAATAAGCTGTGAACAGTAAATTTGGGCCTAGATATGAGAGAATGGATCTATGCGGTAAGTGTGCACCATATAAAAGAATCCTACAGCACACATTGCATAATGAGAAAAAATCTGCAATAGTATTTCTGGTTTAAAACATTGACTTTGCAGTGTATTTTTGTTTTTTTTATGGTTGTATTCTCGGTTTCTTGATCTCATTTGATAGAGTGGAAGATATATTAATCAATCAATCAATTAATCAACTTTATTTCTGGTAATATTGCAAAGTGGGGTTTACATATTATGTTATTAATACATTTATGAATTATTTATTACAAGAAGGCCAATAATATGCCTAGGTATGCCTAGGCATTTCAGGCAGTCTTATACTAGATCTTACTCTATAGTGACACAATGATTATACAGTGGACCCCCGAGTTTCGTAAACCCCGGAAATCGTACAATTATGTAAGTATAATATTGTCAGTTCTTGTGGAAGTGTATTTTTGGGGGTCTGAAATAGACTAACCTACGTGACATTTTTCCATAAGGGAGTAAATTCGTTCGGTAATGGCGCTTGAGCAGACTTCAGGAGTGAAGTTTTTACGAAACTCGGGGGTCCACTGTACTGGTATTAAGGTTAGGTAATTGTAGTGATTAACTAGGTTTACAAAATTGAGGTAGTATAAAAATTTAAGAATTTAACAATTAGTTAATATATTAACCTTTTGAGGGTCGGTCCCATACTAGTACGTCAGTGCAGCCAGGGTCGGTCACGTACTTGTACGCCTAAATTCTAGTGCCTTCAAATCTGGTGGAAGAGAGCTGGCAGGCCTACATATGCAAGAATGGGTCTGCGTGGTCAGTGTGCGCAGTATAAAAAAAATCCTGAAGCACGCGGTGCATAATGAGAAAAAAAACACCGACCGTTTTTTTGGTTTAAAACGGACTTTCATGTGTATTTTCGTATGGTATTTGTGGTTGTATTCTGGTTTTCTTGGTCTCATTCGATAGAATGGAAGATATATTACAGAAATAGTGATTGGTTTTACGATGACAAGTGCCTTGAAACTGAGCGCAAAGTAGCAAAAATGTTCGATTTTTGTCGATATTCAAGAGTAAACAAATCATGCGTCCAATACACATCAACTGGGTAGTCTAATATTCTTGCACAAGTGCACTGATATTATTTATACTATTTCTACAATGATGCAGTTGAATACATAACAGTAAATTTTCTATTTTTTTGTGAGAATAAAAATTCAAAATGGAAAGCAAAAGTAATGTAAGAGGGGCCTGGAGACGTGACTAATAAACAGATAAAATGGTATTTGAGTGCCAGGAATGTCTGTCTCGTTTATTCTGGACCCTATTTTGAAATTGGCATCTTTTGAAATTTGGCCAAATCGCCAATTTCTGACCACCTTATTGGGTAGTTGAAATCGGTAGAACAAATGGAACTCTAGCGAAATAGCTATAATTTTAGTAGACTGAAACATTGAAATTTGCCGAAAATAGTGCTCAAAGTGGGCGAAATCGCCGATGTGTAAATGTCATCGATACCACTAAATTCGCGAGAGCATAACTCCATTAGTTTTCCATCAAATTTCATAATTTTGGTGGCATTATGATTCGGAAAAAGATTCTCTATCATTACATAAGAAAAAATAATTTTTTTTTTTTTCTGAAAATTTTTTGACCCTGAGAACAAGTTTGGGAGAGGGCCTCTACCCTCAAAGGGTTAATGGAAATGGTGACATGTTGGCATGATACAGTTTCTATATTGGAGTGTCTTAGGCAAACTTATGACTAGCTTAAGAATTATGAAGCAATAGTTGTATTAGAATCTTGGTTGCAGTCATGTGCAAATGAAGGGGGAATCACAGATATCAATAAGTGTATTTTGTTGTGGATATGTGCAAGATAAAGTAGTTTTCATGTGGTTAGCTACCGATTTTCAATCGCTTTTTTCGGCCCAATTTTTCCCCGATTATCGGCATGCGTACCAGACCTGTCCGCCTGCCTGTGCTTGCGCGCCTCCCCGTGCAGGCATCGTGAGCCAGTCTAGCTTTGTGTACCATTGAGTGAACATTACCCAGCGTGCTCATTCAAACATTTCACAATAAATTTATTGTGTTTATTGCTTGTTTAGTAATTGTCACTGTGAAATAAGTCACCATGGGTCCAAAGAAGCTTCCTAATGGCACCTCTGTGGTAAAGAAAGTGAGGAACACCATCGAACTGAAGAAGGAGATAGTAGAAAAATATGAGAGTGGCGTACATGTGGGGGAGCTTGCTAAGATGTGCAACAAAAACAAATCTATCACCTCTATCCTGGCAAAGAGAAAAGAACTCAAGAAAGCTGATGTTGCAAAAGGTGGTAACATGTTTGCCAAAAATACATCAAAAACAGTGGATAAGGTTGAGAAGCTGTTGGCGGTGTGGATCAACGAAAAACAGATAGTGAGTGATAGTGTTTCCATGGCGATAATTTGTGAAAAGGCAAGGCAGTTGCACGCAGATCTTGTCAAGGAAATGCCTAGAACCAGTGATGATGTGAGTGATTTTAAGGCCAGCAAAGGCTGGTTTGACATATTTAGGAAACGTAGTGGCATACACAGTGTTGTAAGGCATGGTGAGGCAGCCAGTTCAGACAAACGTGCTGCTGAAAAGTTTGTGACTGAATTTAAGGGGTTTGTAGACACTGAAAAATTCAAACTCCAACAAGTGTTTAATTGTGACAAAACAGCCCCTTTTGGAAGAAAATGCCAAAGAGGACCTACAATACTTAGGAGAAAAAGGCACTGCCAGGACACAAGCCTATGAAAGACAGACTAACTTTCATGTTGTGTAGTAATGCTAGTGGTGATTTTAAAGTAAAGCCTTCACTGGTGTATCACTCTGAAAATCCCAGAGTGGTCAAGAAGCACAATGTCTCAAAGAGTAAATTGTGTGTGTTTTGGAAGGCTAACACTAAGGCATGGGTCACAAAGCAAATTTTCCTGGAATGGTTCAATGAAGTGTTTGGTCCCAGTGTGAAAAAATACCTACAGGAAAAGAAATTGGAACTCAAGTGCCTCTTGGTACTGGACAATGCTCCTGCTCATCCTCACAACTTGGCAGACTTTTTGTCTGACGAGTTCAGTTTCATCACAGTGAAGTTCTTGCCTCCTAACACCACTCCTCTCATCCAGCCCATGGAGCAGCAGGTCATTTCTAACTTAAAAAACTCTACACAAAAGCAGTGTTTCTAAAGTGATTTGAAATGACCTCAGACACTGAGTTGACCCTAAGAGAGTTCTGGAGGAATCACTTCAGTATCCTCCATTGCATAAGCCTTATAGGTAAGGCTTGGGAGGGAGTGACTTCCAGGACTTTGAACTCTGCTTGGAGACAATTGTGGCCAGGTTGTGTCGAACAGAGGGATTTTGAAGGGTTTGAGGCTGACCCTGACGACCCTGTGCCTGTTGTGGAAGGTATTGTGGCATTGGGCAAGTCCCTGGGTTTGGAGGTGAGGATGTGGAAGAGTTGGTGGAGGACCACAGGGTAGAGCTAACCAATGAAGAGCTGCAAGAGCTTCATCTGGAACAGCATCAGGCCAGAGTAGAGGAAATTGTTTCACAGGAGGAGGAAGATAGACTGGAGGTGCCTTCTTCAGAGATTAAGATTTGTTCAAAGTGGAATGATGTGCAAAGTTTTGTTGAAAAATACCACCCTGAGCAAGCTGAAATAAGCCATCTCTGCAACAAGTTCAGTGACAGAGCCATATTGCACTTCAGGAACATGTTAAAGAGGCACCAGAAACAGAGGACTGTGGACAGTTATTTTGTGAGACAGGGGTCCAGTGACTCTCAAGCTGGTCCTAGTGGCATTAAAAGACAAAGAAGGGAAGTAACCCCAGAGAGGAACTTGTTACCTGAAGTCCTTTTGGAGGGGATTCCCTTCCAAACACTAAACCCTCCCTCACTCCTCCTCCCAATCTTCCAAATGCCAGCAAGTCTCCTCAATAAAGGTAAGTAAATGTTATTTTAAATGTAAATTTATTAAGTGTTGTTATTATGTATTTTATGTATGTAAAACTATAGTTAATCTTTAAAAAATGTATTTTTTGTGAATATTTTTGGGTGTCTGGAATGGATTAATTGTATTTACATTATTTCTTATGGGAAATAATGGTTCAGATATCGGCCAGTTCGATTTTAGGCCTAGCTCCTGGAACGGATTATGGCCGATTTCCGGGGGTCCACTTAGAGATGATTTTGATTGGTTTCGGGACTGAAAATAGTTTGAAATTGAGCTCAAATTAGTGGAAATGTTAGATTTTTTCCAATATTCATGAATAAACAAAGCACCTCACTCATCCAATACACATTCAACTGGTGATTCTGATATGCATTCATGAATGCAATGATATTATTTATACAATTACAGTGGAACCTCTAGTTTCGGCCGTAACTGTTCCAGGAGCTAGACCTAAAGTTTAAACGGCTAAAGTCAAAGCCATATTTCCCATTAGAAATAATGTAAATTCAATTAATCCATTCCACCCAAAAATAATCACCAAAAATTTATTTTTTAAAGAATAAATACATACTATAGTTTTACATACAGAAAACAATGAAATACATGGTACCGGTTTACATGGTCCCAAACACACCCTTTTATGTAAGTTTATTTAAATGCTTTTGTAAGTGACTTTTGGGTCTAAACGGACTAGTCTATTTTACATAATTTCTTAGGAGATAAATTGTTTGGTAATGGCATTGAACAGCATTCTGACAAAAATGTAAACCGGTACCACTGTAAATGTAAAGCACTAATTTTAATGGTTAAATGAACATTTAAAACAGTTTTACCTTTATTGAAGAGACTTGTTGGCGGATGAGAGAGGCAGGAGAAGATAGTCGTTCAATATGACACTAATATAAGCTCTACGGCTTATTTATCTAGCATAATTCATCTAATATGACATAATAAACAATATTAAACCCCCTTTGACTGTCGGAGCCCCCTTTCTGAAACCCCCCTTCATGTCGGGAAATATTCAAAAAAAAAAAAAAAACTTGCCAAAATGTTGGGGTTATTTTGCTGATTGTTTTTAAAAAAAAACTTTTTTTTGGTTTTCGGGTTTTTTTTAACCAAGATATGGGGGGTTTAAAGGTGGCGGGTTTATGAGTTGGTATAAACAGCGGCAATTCCTGACTGGGGTAAACTTTTTCTTCCATTGTAGATTTCTTTTTTTTTTCCACGGGGCCCCCAGTTTTAAAACCCCCGGGGAAAACGTACAATTTGTAAGTATAATATTGTAATGCTTTTGAATTTTTTTTTTGGGGGTCTAAAATGGACTAACTCCTTGACTTTTTTCTTAATGGAGAAAATTGTTGGTAATGGCACTTGAGCAGGCTTCGGGGAAAGAAGTTTTAAAACTGGGGGTCCACTGTATTTTCTTTTTTTTTAACTTATGTGGCCCCGGGGCCCCAGAAAAGGGGCAATGTTTTTTATATATACACTCATTGTTTCACCAAATAATTTCCCCAAACATTAGTATGTTTATATTGTTTACAAAACTTGTTTACACAAACAAACAACGACAAAAATGTTCATTACTATTGTTCTTAAAATATATACATATTTTACACTCACTGAACCTTTTTCCCAGAACTCCTGCAGTTTGGGGAACCCCTTTTTAAACATGGGTAAAAAGGGGTGTTCCCCACCGCCTGGGATTGTAAAAGGGCTACAAACATGGCGTCCCACAACACCACTGAGTCCCCGGTTTTTT
>WNWK01016691.1:0-42500 GCA_009830355.1 Cherax destructor
TAGGGCACTTATCCTGGTGGTTTGTGGTGTTGGTTTGTGGTGGTGTGGTGGTGGTGGTGGTGGTGGTGGTGGTGGTGGTGTGTGGTTGGGTGATGGTGGTGTGTGGTGGTGTGTGTGGTGGTGGTGGTGTGTGGTGGTGGTGGTGTGTGGTGGTGGTGGTGTGTGGTGGTGGTGGTGGTGGTGGTGGTGGTGGTGGTGTGATGGTGGGTGTGGTGGTGGTGTGGGGGTGGTGTGGGTGTGGTGGTGGTGGTGGTGGTGTGGTGGTGGGGTGGTGTGTGGTGGTGTGGTGGGGTGGTGGTGGTGTGTGGTGGTGGTGGTGTTGGTGGTGGTGGTGGTGTGGGTGGGTGTGTGTGGTGGTGTGTGTGTGTGTGTGTGTGTGTGTGTGAGTGTGTGTGGTGTGTGTGTGTGCTGCCTATTTACTAGTGGTGGTGGTGTGGTGATGGTGGTGTGTAGTGGTGGTGGTAGTGGTGGTTTGTGGTGTTGGTTGTGGTGGTGTGTGTGGTGGTGGTGTGTGTGGTGGTGTGTGGTGGTGGTGTTGTGGTGGTGGTGTGTGTGGTGGTGGTGTTAGTGGTGGTAGTGTGTGATGGTGGTGGTGGTGGTTTTGTGTGATGGTGGTGTGTTTTGCCAGTGGTGGTATCGTGTGGTGGTGATTTGTTTTGGTAGTGGTGGTATTGTGTGATAGTGGTGGTGGTGGTTTTGTGTGATGGTGGTGGTAGTGGTAGTTGATGTTTCTGTCAAAAAGTCAAAAAGTGATCGAAAGTCAAGGACAGGACAGTCTGCAAGAAGGGAAGACAAGGTCGCTGGAGGTAAATCCTGTGAGCTCGCTGGTAAACTGGACAATCCACAAAAAAGTGAAGAACTGAAATAGGGACCCGACAAACCTCATAGAGAGGAATTGGGTGTCGTTCCATGAGATACCCATGTATAAGGCGAGTATGGCCGATGTCGGAGATGGGAGAGCGAAGTCTCCCGAGTACGGCAACAGGGGTACGTAGATTGTGGATTTTTTTTACATAATTTTCCTAAAGGTAAAACATATAAATGAATATAATAATTGCGTATTAAAATGTGATGCTATTTGGACCCTTCGAGAAATTTTAAGTGAAGGGGGGTGGACAACAGTGCGAGAGTGACACAGGGAAGGGGGACGCCATAATGAATTTATTGTGTGAACACTGGTCTGAATTGTGCAATGTAATCAGGCGTTCTCGAAGGTCAATTGGTGTATATCAGCCTCAATCCGTAATTTAGAAATTGCTGACATGTTCCTGCTGAAGAATTTTAATAAATAGTGTGGAAAACCCTTACAATTCGGCAACAAGGACAGAAAAATAGAGGACTCTGATTTTTCCTGCAGCACACCTTAGCTAAGTGATGCTTACCCATAATGTACAGTAGGTTTTGTGTTGGCCATCGTAAATTCTAGCTGTTAGAGTAACGATAGGGTGTGTTCCATCAGCATTAAGTGTCTTCCTGTAACAAATGGTAAGTTAATGTACATAAAATTTGTTGTTCTAATGATAAGGTTAGGAAAAAACCTTCCCAAGTCTCTGTAAAAATATTCCTATTAACCATTTCTAACAGTTAGGTCTTAAAATAATATACAGTTCACATTATTTTACAATTTACTATTATTGGTATTAAGGTTTAACATTGTAATTATTAGTTTAATGTCAGGTCTAGCTTTTTTTGTGAGAGTGGTAGGGAGTGGGCATCAAGGGAGTGATAGTTTGGCGACCTACTGTGATAAAGTTCCACTTACCTCACCCAAATTACTTGTAGAGAATAATTCAGATAATACCCTGTAATTTCCCATAAAGATGACCACAAACCCAAAAGTAGTTTAACAGAGTGTAATTTGTTATGGTGCATGTCCGATCACCATTGTTGCCAATGGCCACGAAGACGGATAGATGACGGTTAAATAATACCTGAACGGAATACCTCCATAGGAAATCGGAAGATGACGTACTGCTGACCGCAAAGCAGCATCTGCCTGTTCATTGCCCCGCACCTCAACGTGTCCAGGGACCCAACAGAAAACGACGTCTTTGTTTTTGCTAGCTACACGGCACAACCATAGTTGAATACAAAGGACCAATGGATGAGGGGAATCAAATTGTTTAATGGCTTGTAAATCGCTGAGGGAATCTTAAATGATCACAAACGCCGAAGGAGACATACAAGTAATACGGAGAAGCGCTATGAAGATGGCATACAGCTCGATGGTAAAAATACTAGCTGAGTCTAACAAATGACCCCTGACAACATCGTCAGGCAACACAGCCGTGAACCCAACACCGTCAGAAGATTTAGAACCATCTGTATAAACAGCAATGGCATGAGCAGGTGACCGGTAGTGATCAAGAAAAAGAGCAAGAAGTAGCCGTAGGTAGGAGAGCTTTGGTGCACGGCAGTAGGGAAGAACAGACGCGAACCGTCAGAACCTCCCAAGGGGAAAGGTAAAAGGCAGACACTACATAAGCATACAAGGGAGGGAACTGGAGAGAAGACCAGAGTGAGTGAAGACGTAGAGAAAATGGAGTAAGCAGCGGCACCGATTAAATAACGGGCTTCTACTAAGATCTGAGACTAACCTACACATAGAAGGAACCCAAAGGTCATGAGAACAGACAAAGTAATGAAGGCAATGAGCATCACCAGGAGCCGCAGAATAGACTTGGTCACCATAATCCAGCTTTGACAAGACTAAGGCAGAATGCAAACGAAGTAGAATCCGGTGATCTTCTCCCCATGAACAATGCACAAGAATTTTAAGGAGGGTCAGCCGACCATGGCAAGCTGCCTTCAAAGAGGAAATGTGAGGTTTCCATGTCAACCAGCGATCAAATAGAAGTCCAGGAAACTTGACCATATCACATTTTGGGATATGTGAGCCGTATAAATACAATGGAATATCTGGGACAAGAGGATGTCCATTGAAGGTAATGAAATGGGTATTCGCACTAAAAAAATTAAATCCATGAGAAGTGGCCCAGTAGGAAACACGGTCAGTCGCAACCTGAAGGAGGCTGCTACCAGGCGACAGTCACCCACATAAAGCGACCACTAAATATGTGATTGAAGAAAAAAAGGGTAGTGCTAAGGACACAACCTTGGGGGACTCCCTCGGCTTGAACAAAGTCTGAAGAAAGTAAGGCGCCAACACGTAGTCTTGCCAACAAGTGCGTTTAGCGTCACGTATGATGCGGTGAGCGATTGCTTTGCTCATTTAAAACCCAAAGACGATCTGCGGTCCGATTATATCGATAACGGCCCCATGCATCATGTTTCAAATGCACTGCACAGGTACATGTAGGAGACTACCAAGGCATGCGTGTCTGAGAATGCCTGCCTGAGGTTTGAGGAATGGAACGTGACTCTGCATTCAAAACTAAGGTCGAAAACTGGTGCACCAGCTCATCAATAGAGGACAAAGAAGAGTCCCCACAAAAAGCAATAAGATGAGAGTATATGTCCCAATTTGCTTCGTCCAAATTGCCAACGTGGGCTACGAGGCGGTCAGGAATATGTAGTAGAAGTAATAATAATAGGAAAGTGATCACTGTCGTGCAAATCGGAGAAGAGACCAAGCAATCAAGTGCAATTGACGAGGAGCAGATGGAAAGATCAATGCAAGAGAGAGACTGAGTGCGAGAGTGAAAATGGGTAGGAGCACCTGTATTTAAAACATGAAGAGGATGAGAAGTAAGAAGAGTCTCTAACTGATCACCACGAGAGTCACAGTGGGACCCTCCCCAAAGATGATGGTGAGCGTTAAAATCTCCTAACAACAAGATGGGCGGCGGCAGAGAAGAGACCAAAAATGCAACATCCGAGATACAGAATGCACGGGAAGGGGAGAGATATAGAGAGCAAACTGTATACCACCTGTGCAAATAAATACGGGCTAAGTATAATGCAGCAGAGAACGAACAAAGACCTGTTGAAATGGTATACCAACTTGCACAAGAAGTGCAGTCTCATTAAAAGTTTCATCAGGAAAGGGATCAGAAGACTGCAACAGCACATAGCCCAAAATGGGACGGATAACAGCTGAATGAACTTTAGGCTCTTGTAACCCGACACATACTGGGGAAACTGGGAGAGCAACACCTGGAGCTCTCCTCGATTACCCCTGAGGCCACGAATATTCCACTATAAATAAGTCATTATTCACAAAGATAGGTGCCAACAACGAGAAGCGATAAAATCTACGGGCTAGTAGGGTCAGTGAAGTCAATGTGTGGAGGCAACAGAAAGCATATAAGCAAGGAGGAATCGGAATGCTATGAAGGAAAAAATTGCTGCGAAGATTGTGAAAAATAAGAAGGGGCAGAATGAGGTGCATTGGTGTCCATCGAGGGTTTCGTCTCCGCAATATAGTCGGAGATAGCCTCAAGTGTCTCAGCAGACAAGAAAGATGCCAATACATGACTTCAGAGATAGGTGAGGTAGAGCAAGTAGAGATCGGGGTGACTATGGAGGAATCTAAAGAGGTCTGAGAGGGGACAGGAGTATGAACCTGGAGAGATTCGCCGGTGGGGACAGAAGAGTCCTGCGGTGGAACAGGAGAGGAAGGGGACTGGGGAAGAGGTCTGGGGAAACAGGAGAAGGGGACCACACGAGAAGAGTAAACCTCCACCTTTGTGTAAGAGTTAGAAAGGGTGAGAACTAGGGACCAAGGCCGAAAAGGAAAACTGTTGGGGAATTGTAAACACCGGAGGAATGCGAAGAGACTTGGGCTAAGGAGACAGGTTCATCTTCACAGGTGATAGGGCAAAGAAGATGCAGGTGTGCGAGGCCTCACAGACTAAGAAACTAGCTGGTTAAATGAAAAAGTAGTGGTAGGAAGTGGTAAGGAGGTGGGGTTTCAGAAGGTAAAACTAGCTACTTGAGAGTAAGGAACACAGGGAAGATTACCCTGAAGGTGGAGCCGAGAGACAGCCATAGAATAAGTAAAAGCCTTTGCTCTCTTTAAGACAACGGATTTCACGTTCATTAAGATAGACCTGACATCCGGGAAAAAGAAGGGTGAGTTTCATTCTAATTAAGAAGAAGTGGGGGGAAGACTGCAAGATGTATCGGCATGATTCGCGGCACTGCAGACCAGGCACTCATCCGCAGATCTGCAGTATTTAGCTGGATGTCCGAAGCACCAACAATTTCGACACTGTTGGGGTGTAGGGACCACTTTGCGGAGGACGGGAGTTCACGACAGTCAAAGGTTAAGCAGGTGATGTTACTGGGAAGGCGCCTCCTCCCACGAGCAAGCAGGACATATGTATCCACTTTGAGAATTGGAAGGTCCTGAAGGGCTAATTGCTCTAAAATATCGTCAACACAAGACAGAGAATCACACTGTACAATGGTATGCGGTAAGACAACTGTACCACTGCAAGAATTGAAAGTAGCGTGTTTGTGAGCTGTGATAGGAACGTTATCAATGGAAGTAAGATGGGAAAGATTATGAGCTTGGCCTGCGTTCTGAACAGTAACAATGCGCACTCCGCTCTGAAGAGTGTGAAAGGATGTATTTTGGAAAATGTGTTGTAAAAGAGCTTTACCGATACTGTGGTCTGAAAGATAATCAGTTAGAGATATAGGTTACAAGGAAAAGAATTTGGAGACTGTGTACTTGTAAACATGGTGCATAAAGGAAATGGGTGTCATGTAGGTCATTTCTGGGTGGAATGAGCAGAAATTGAAGAACTGTCCTCAGCAAATGGTCTAGAACATTTAGGCGTAGGAATGCGGGCGG
This sequence comes from Cherax destructor, assembly GCA_009830355.1. Taxonomy (NCBI): domain Eukaryota; kingdom Metazoa; phylum Arthropoda; class Malacostraca; order Decapoda; family Parastacidae; genus Cherax; species Cherax destructor. The sequence goes on from WNWK01016691.1 coordinate 5,762, forward strand.
CCTGACCTGAGGCAGGTAGGCGATCCGAAAACCATTGCACCATATTTGGGGAAGCCGGACTCATACTTAAAGATGTGTAAGGGGCAGAGGCACTAGAAGAAATGGGCAGAGCTTTGGCACCTGGAGCAGGTGACGAAGCATCACCAGCAGGAGGTACAGGGGTATGGGTAAAGTCTGGAGAATGGTCCAGTAACGAACCCGGGTCAGAACAGGGTGCGGTAACAAAAAGGGGAATGGGAGGAGGAGAGGGTAATGGAACGAAAACTCCATGATGGTGCTACTTCTTTCTTATTATTATTTTAAAGAAAAACAAGAAAGGAAACAAAAAGGAAGAGAAAGAGCAAAGGGACAGTTACTAGAATGCATGAAAAAGCCGCAAATTCCTCCTCTCTTCCAAGAGGACCTCGACACCGCCAACAGTGCAGATGCAGCGTGGAACCGATACCATACCCTACCCTTCACGCCAGTAAACCAGTGCTCAGGGATAGCAACCTCACATCCACCGAGCCACCTCGGTGAACAAAAGAGAGAGCGGTTGGATACCCACCACAAAGCATACCCCCTTCAGCTTCGACGTCCCAGAAATGTCAGGCAGTCTCTGGAGATACACCCGTCCCCCTGCAGGGTACCCTGCCCAACCTCCTGGAAATCAGGGAAGGAAGCAGAGTGCCTACAGATGATCCAGATTCCACAGCAAACTACACCACTCCCGAGGAAACCCACGGAGCGGGATGAACCCCAGCACGCTTCCCCCTACCTAGAAACCGTAATGCCAGAGGAGAGAACCCCAGAGGGTACCAACGGGACGCGGAAAAGGGAGGGCTCGGATAGGGGAGGAAAAGGAAAAGGGGGATGGGGAGGATGAGATAGGGAAGGGGGGATTGGAGGGTAATTAGGTTCGGTCTGAGGAAGGAGACCAAAAGGTCTACAGACAGATATAGGGTAAAGCGAAGAGGCAAAACTATACAAAAAGCCAGAGCTCAAGAAATAAAATAGACGAACCATATACAGAGGTATAAATTATTACACACTGACGGAGTCAACAGGAAAGGGTGGCGAAGTTCCTATATAAGCTAGGGAAAATTTAAACTGTTGTATTAGGAACGAAATAAAGAAGGAATGAACAAGTATGGCATCTGTTTAACTACAGAGTCTGGAAGAGCATAACACGCTCAGCATAGATGTGATCTACAGGATTCTAAACACAGGTAGTGACTGTGGTAAGCTTCTTTGGGACATTATTTCTAAGGCATATAATGAAGTTTTAACTAAATATTTTAAGTTAAGCTAAATCTAGAGAGTTTCTTGAACTTGTTGAGGACAAATTCGTGTCAAAACCAACTAGAGGAAATAATCTGTTTGACTTGTTTCTGGCAAACAAGGATCCTCTGATAAATAATTTAGAAGTTAGTGAAGAGCTTGTTGAAAGGGATCACAAATAACTTAGTTTAAATATTGCATGGAATTACCATAATAACAATAAAAAAGTTAAGGTCCCAAATTTTCGAGCTGCAAATTACATGGGCCTGAGGGATTACCTGAGTAGCGTAGACTAGGGTAACCTAACTAGGGATAATAATAGTAATAACAATAACGATAATCTTTATTTCTACAATTACATGTACAAGGTATACAAACCTAGCTGATATCAATGACATAATATTATATAGAAAGTCCCTTGTTAAGCAAAGCATTTCGGACAAATTAGGTTGTCCCCAGGATGCAACCCACATCAGTCGGCTAACACCCAGCAGGTGTTTTAAGGAAACAAACCCTAATGCTTCTACCCATATCAGACCTGAATGTGTGAGCTGAATGCGCTACCAATTGAGCAACGGGACGCTATTGAGTCTGCTGTGTTTGTATTGGAGAACCAGGGCAGTAGACGAGAGACAGGAAAAAACTATTTTGCTTAGGTGTTCCAGTGGTCTGGAGGAAACCAAAATAAAAATCACATTGATGACTGGTACAAGGATGCAAACACAAAACATTAAAAGTGATCTTATTTCCAAACCTTCCATCTGGCCTACAAGTTCTTGCTCATGGACCAGATATACCAGTGTCAATACCATGTGAAAACCTTGAAAATACTAATTTCTGAACGAGATATCAGTGACAGGGATGACGCAGAGTTCAGTGTAATAATAACATAGACCCTCAAGTTTTTTTCTCAAAGTGAGCTTAATGATCTGGTGAGAGACTTGGCTTTGCTAAAGACTCTGCTCAGATTTTAGGTCCAAGACGTAAATTATAAATTTATTGGTTCCTGGTACATTATTCTCCTGTTATCATAAGTGGGACTAAGATTTTGTTACATATTTTGCTCATGGTAATTTATTTTACTGCACAGATTTTACTGATTAAACTGAAAGTTATAATGACTTCTAAAGTCGCCAGAAAAATTCCAAACTCTTGTTCTCAGGTTAGTGATCACCTCTGTGGCAGTTACCAAGGCTGTGACAGTTACCAAGGCTGTGACAGTTACCAAGGCTGTGACAGTTACCAAGGCTGTGACAGTTACCAAGGCTGTGACAGTTACCAAGGCTGTGACAGTTACCAAGGCTGTGACAGTTACCAAGGCTGTGACAGTTACCAAGGCTTGACAGTTACCAAGGCTGTGACAGTTACCAAGGCTGTGACAGTTACCAAGGCTGTGACAGTTACCAAGGCTGTGACAGTTACCAAGGCTGTGACAGTTCAGGCCGTGACATTACCAAGGCTGTGACAGTTACCAATTGACAGTACCAACTGTGACAGTTACCAAGGCTGTGACAGTTACCAAGGCTGTGACAGTTACCAAGGCTGTGACAGTTACCAAGGCTGTGACAGTTACCAAGGCTATGACAGTTACCAAGGCTGTGACAGTTACCAAGGCTGTGACAGTTACCAAAGCTATGACAGTTACCAAGGCTATGACAGTTACCAAGGCTGTGACAGTTACCAAGGCTGTGACAGTTACCAAGGCTGTGACAGTTACCAAGGCTGTGACAGTTACCAAGGCTGTGACAGTTACCAAGGCTGTGACAGTTACAAGGCTGTGACAGTTACCAAAGCTCCTGCTAACTGTCTCAGACAAATTCTACGAAAATAACTTCAATAATAAATGCACTAAAAAAATGCAAGTTAGGAAACAAGTATAATATTATTATATATAAGAAAATTGCCCATGTATTATCATCTGTCATTGAAACCTCGTTTAATAAATCTCTTGAAACCAAAACTTTTCTTAATATATTTCAGCTTGTGTGTGTCACCCCGGTCCACTAAGGTGGAGATCCAAGTGGCATTAGCAATTATGGATTAGTCTCTAACTTGATATTGTCTAAAATCTCCGAAAAATTAAAATATAAATGAGTATATGTATTTATTACTAAACCGAATATTCTTAACCCCAGCCAATTTGACTTCAGACCACGAAAAAATACTAAAATTGCTATCATTAAGTTGCTAAACTCGGTTTAGCATCTTAATGATAATGGTTAGGTAAGGTTTATCACTTAATGGTTATAAATGACTATAATTTTTAAAGGGGTGGACCGGTAAGCCAGCGGAAGGCCTCGGTCAGATGACGAAAAGCTCCAACGGCGGGTCATAATCTGACTATGATTATGACCCGCCGTTGGAGCTTTTCGTCATCTGACCGAGGCCTTCCGCTGGCTTACCGGTCCACCCCTTTAAAAATTATGGTCATTTATAACCATTAAGTGATAATGGATATACAATGAGCCTCTTTATTGATCTAAGAAAAGTTTTTGTTACTATAAATCATAACATCTTGCTGCTGAAACTTGAGCATAATGACATCCTTACGGATGTCAGAATGTCATAATCAATAAAACTATTTCATTAACAAAAAAACTAATACTGGGGTGCCCTAGGGTAGTGTCCTTGGTCCATTATTATTTCTCATCTACATCAATAACCTACCCACTGCCTCCCAGGAACTGTTTATAGATGACAACATTTGTCATACCTAATACAGATCCCGTTGACCTCAACAACACAGTCAACGAGGAGCTGGTAGATGTCTGCCTGGGTCACAACCATCAACCATAATCTCGGTACAGACCTGACCTTTTACATGCTATTCGGGAATAAAGCTGGAAATGTCCATTCAAAATAAAAATAAATAAATAACACAGAACGACGAAGAAAGTTCTTAGGATTTCACCTTGACTACAACGTGAAATTCAACACACATCCAACACAAATCTAAATTAATTTCTAAAGATGAGAATTCTGTTTGAAAAAAGGTTATTTTGTTCCACAAGCAATATTACTTTGCACTAGTTTCTAATATATTTTTTCCTCAGAGGGATTTGTGCTTGCGAATCTACTAGAGCAAATTATCTAAAACTCATTACTACCCAGGAGACATCATCTGCAAGAATAATCGCCCAATCAAGTTCTAGATTAAATCCCCCATCATTATTCAAGTTTCAAATTACTCGGCATATAACACATCCACATTTACTACTGTTCACTAACTTCAACCCAGCGCTTCGACTCTTCCCAGACATACCACGTGTTCGACTCAACCTATATAGGAACGCCATGCAAATTAAGGTCCCTAAAATTTGCAACTCCTTTTCAGAAGATGTAAAATGCTTCCCTTTAACCATCTGCTTCGGTAATGTAGTTAAAAAAACACCTTATTTATCAATAGCTACCCTGTTGATCCATTTCATATTAGCATTCATAATGAAGTTCTCATTATTACCAATTTGCTTTAAAATATATTATCGGAAATGTGTTCTACCTCAGTATTCATCAGTATTCATAACAAAAGTTATTAATCATAACCCAAATTGCTACAATATATAAAATATCGTTTACTGCAAGCTATAGCAGTCTAGTAAATAATCCTTACTGTATTATTATTATTATTAACTAGAATTAATTTTAAGGTTACCCAAATTGCTCTGCATAACAAGGGGCTTTCTATAAAGTAGTTTATACATGTCAATTAATCAGTTCTTTAATGACAGTAAGGTACAGTAAATTACTGTACCTTACTTTATAGAAATAAAATTGACTTTATAAAATGTAATGTTGAGGAGTTGAGACTTTTCAACGATTCCTCTGAAGTCTTAAAGCAGTTCTTCTAAACACCTGAAAGAAGTATGCTACTGTCTTTGTGGGTCATTCTGTGTGCCTGAAGTTAAGTCAGAAAAAATATGGAGTTGTTCAAGAGCAAATTAACTACAAACGCAACAACGGAAGGTTTGTGGGGACTTAAAGGTACTGTGTGATGCTCTTGGACAAGAGATGCGATCCACAAAGCTTCCATGTTTATGTGGATGGGACAGCAGAGCCAAGAGTCAACACTGGTCTTTGTGTAGTGTACAAAATGTAGTTTACATGTAATAAAATATTGTTAAGCATAAAAGAAAGCCACTAGTATGCATGTGCATTTCGGGCAGACTAATCCTAATGTTTACAGACTACTTAAGACTAGACATAAGTCAATGGCCAAGAGCATTAAACTAACACCAGGGACAAGCAATGTAGTACGAGACAAAACTTGGCTTAATGAAGCAATTTGTTTAACTTTTACCACGAGATGGAGAAGGTTTTAGGTTTCTGTGCAAGAAGTTTCCAGGATTGTCTGATGGCTTGCTCAAAGAAGGCGCGTGTGTCGGGCCAGATACAAGAAAACTTCAGGATGAGAATTTTGAAAACTCTTTGCTTGATGCTGAAAAAGTGGCACGGACTGACTTTAAAGATGCCATAAAGTTTTTAGTTAACCACAAGAATCCAAAGTAGAAAGAAATCATGAACAGGATGTTGAAGAAGTTCAAGACCTCAGATTGTAATACGAGTCTCAAAGTACATTTCCTGGATGCTCATTTGGACTATTTTCTGGAAAATCTTGTAAGAAGACCATGGTGAAAGTTTTCACCAGGATATAGAGAAAATGGAGAGAAAGTACGAATGCAAATGGTTTCACCAAGATGACCGACTACTGCTGGATGCTGCACAGAACTTGTCTGTCGTAAATTTAATAAATATTTTAAGTGGTAATGAGTGTAAATTAAATATATTTACATACATTATTTTTTTGTGGAGAAAAATCTCCAACAGGGTTATTAAAAGATGGTCCTACAAAGAAAGACCACATATTGGTCCTTCGAAAATGGAAAAGACCAAGGTATTATTTAAAATAAAATAGGACCAAATTGGTCATAGGAAACGGGATAAAAAAATCCAGGGGTCCCATAGATAATATACTGTGGTCCCAAGAAGACCAGTAATGGTCCTCCACATTGCGCTCATTGTAAACACTAATTAAGCTAATTTGAGGGGAAACAGTCTATAATAATTATCTCTCTTCTTATCTATAAGAAAGCCTAATATATATTTAAGCTTTCAAATCAAAGGTGTCAGTGAAAATTTATCTGATATGACACCAAGATTCCGGCTTCTTCCCTACTCTCTGCAGAGAATCGATTTTCGGGTCATACGCATGTCACAGGACGGACAGGCTCAAGACCCCAGCCTAAGAAACCTCGACCTGTGATTGATGCTGCTGACACTGTTGCTACCACAGCTCGCTGTTATTCTCAGAATCAATCTGTTTGAAAATATCTTCCCCCCGCAAACTGTATTTGGAGGCAACTCTTGAAAAAAATTTCACTTCAACTCTCGAAAAAAATTCACTTCAACGAACGATATCTACGGACTATCTTTCCCACCGTAGCATTAGCAATCCACTCTTGAGGTATGTTGAATGAAACGTTGTCCTTTATACTCTCAAGAGTGGAATGAGAAAGCTGAGAAAACTCGCAGTCTGATTCTTCTCTTAAGTCTTGCTACGGTACTGTCTGTATTCCGCATACTTTAATTCAACTAGATTTTGCGCAATGTGATTTAGACATTCTTGAGCAACTTGAGCTCAAGACCCTACATGTCCTTCCTGCCCATGGTCGGAGACGCTATCTTAGTAATATAGCCAAACTGACATTTGACTGCCGAGAGCTTCCAACCTCGGTATATATATAGCAGGACAGAGTTTACAGGTACTGTATAAGAATTGATCCCTACACCACACCGGTGCAGAAATTGCTGGCGCTTTGGCCACCCAGCCAAGTATTTTGGGTCACTGGCAGAATGCCCATTCTATGGTGCAGTTGACCATAACAATTCATCCTGCAGCCGACTCTCCACTTGTCTTAACTGTAGAGATTTTCCCTACATATTCACACCTTTGCTCGACTTTTTTACGAAAAAGGGAGACCCATTGTCTTAAGGAGAATGAAGGCTTCTCTTATGATATGGCAATTTTTCTTCTCCGCCTTCAGGGAAGGCTCCAACGGCTCTTCTTCTCCAGAGCTACTAAGCGCCCCTTCGCTTCTGTAGTGCCCATTTCCACAGTCACTTCTGTGTCCAACCTTTATTCAGTCTTTGCTTCTGAGGTTCCTACCTCATCGTCTTCTATCATTCCTTCGTTGAAGTCTTCTCACCCACGTGTTTCCTCATCTATACAGCGTACCCTGGTTAAACCTTCATCTCATACTTCCTCATCTAAAAAGTCAAAAGTTTCAAAACTCTTTCAACTACTGAACCTCCCTACCCATATATCATTCCCCCACACTTAACTTTTCTTACCACTTAGTTCAGCCCCTAACCTACTGTGTCGGTAACACTAGTTGTGGTTGTTTATCCGTTCCCCATGTATTGCCTCTCCCTCTCCTCTCCCCACTCACATTTCTTCCTTTCAGGATACCTCTAACCTATCTTTGTCTTATCCTGTTTTGGCAACTGCAAATGTCACTCCTCTGTTTACTCAGCCATCATCTTCCGATTCCATTACATGGTTTCCATACCTTCCTTGTAAGCAGAACCTACTAAAGCCATTTCAGAGTTTACTGATGAAAGCAAATTGGTGACACTGACCCATCTACCAAAACTTCCCAGTCACAAATTCCACAATCTTCTCCATTTTACAGACCATCATATATCGTAGACACCACCTGCTTAGTTTTGCTGTTGTCTTTCTTACAATGGAATATAAAAGGATTTGAGGGTAATCACAGGGAAGCTTCAGGGGCCCGTAGAACCGTTCATTCATTTTTTTTTGTTTTTGGTTCAATTTCAATGAACGTTGATACTGTGATTTAACCAGCATTTTCACCCTTCACCAATATTTGTGAATTGACTTTGTGTTGCAAAATTGCAAGATATTGCAAAAGTTTATGTAGAGGTGGGAGGGTATAAAACCCTCCCTGCTCAAGAAAATTGGTAAGACATACAATGTTCTAGTCGACATCAGATGAAAGATAAAGAGTTAGATTATCTTTATTTCAATTTATTTTGAGAGAAATATCAATAGATTGTATTAAAAAAAAAATGTGTTTTTTTTTTAAGGACTTTTTTGGGAGGAAAAAATTCAATAAAAACAAAACAGTAGGACATATCTAAAATCAATGCTGAAATTGTAATAGAACCATCATTCCTCAATAACATCTGAAAAAATCATGACACTCCTATAAATACTCTTCTCAAGTCTGGGAAAATAATGTCAATAACTTATTCCTGTTTTATTCAGTTTTGTTATATGTAAAACTCTATGGAAATGGCGCACCAAATTTGACCGTGTTGCACACTCAACATTTAATGACAGCCTACTGAGGCACCATCTCTCACTCTGGCTACTGAGGCACCATCTCTCACTCTGGCTACTGAGGCACCATCTCTCACTCTGGCTACTGAGGCACCATCTCTCACTCTGGCTACTGAGGCACCATCTCTCACTCTCGCTACTGAGGCACCATCTCTCACTCTCGCTACTGAGGCAACATCTCTCACTCTGGCTACTGAGGCACCATCTCACTCTGGCTACTGAGGCACCATCTCTCACTCTCGCTACTGAGGCACCATCTCTCACTCTGGCTACTGAGGCACCATCTCTCACTCTGGCTACTGAGGTACCATCTCTCACTCTGCTCACTCTAGTCCTCACACAAGTTACCATGTAGACTATTTTGAATGAAACAATCATCAAAATCGTTATTTTTGGAGTAAAAACAAACAAACAAACAAAAAAAAACACTATTGTCAACAGGCCCTCTTGATTATAGGAAAAACAAAAGAAATTTACATCTTTGGAAAAACATACTTAGAAATATGATACATAGAAGCTGATTACATCAACATGTAGCCAGAATTATGCACTATTTCTTGGTAAGTAAATATTATTTTCCATAATTTTTCAGGTTCAATGATTTTACCCCTCATAAATAGCGCCTGGGCCCCTTCGGGTATTCCTCTCCTAGTTTTCATCTATGCGTCTGTTTACAAGAACTAAAATTGGCCTCCCTGTCTCTGACTTTTACTGTGATCACTGATTTTTTTCTCAGTGAGACATTTAATGAATATGCATTTCTTGTGAACGGTAATGCAAATTATACGGTATTCTCAGTATTTTGTTCATGCTTCACCACATAACTCTGCAGCCAGTGTCTAGTTCAGTAAATGGAATACGGTTAGTTCTTTATATATTTTTCATTCACGACCTTCATTTGTTCCTAATGTTTCCTGGATTTTATTATGTGATTTAATGCTCATCATTTCCTCTGGGAATAGTCAAACCTCTGCTTACTAGCTGTTATAACTTATAAATGGATCAGTAGTGAGAAGCATCATAACCCAAAGTACCTTTCTTATGAAAAGGCAAAACATTGGTGGTTTTCCATTGAAACGGAAGAACCCCCATGATATCAAACAAGACTGATGAAATGTAAGATGGCGTGCGCGGTAGGACGTAAATGTTGAAGCATACAGGTATGGATGCCACCAGGGCCACCTGCATACAGGTATGGATGCCACCAGGGCCACCTGCAGATGGACGGCAAGTGGAAAGTGTTGACTCAGATTGGTGGAGTGTGAAGGATACATTATAAGATGCCTCAGTGCAAGAGGTAAAAATCCGAAGGTGTTGACACACTAGCTGAGGTGGCCAGAAGAGCTCACCCGGGTATAACAAAGTTACTAGTTATGGGTGATTTCAATCACAAGGAGATTTATTGGGAAAACCTGGAGCCACATGGGGGTCCCGAAAATGATGGATGTGGTACTGGAAAACCACATTCATTAACATGTTAGGCACACTACCAGAGAGAGAGATGAGGATGAACCAGTAAGACTGGACCTCGTATTCACCTTAAGAAGCTCAGACATCAAGGACATAACATATGAAAGGCCCCTCGGAGCTAGTGATCACGTGGTTCTCTTTGAATACAAAGTAGAGGTAAAAGTGGAGAGGGTAACAGGAGTAGGATGGGAAAAGCCAAACCAGAAAAGGGGGGACTATACAGATATAAGGAACTTCCTGCAAGAGGTTCAGTGGGAAAGAGAATTGGCAGGAAAGTCAGTAAACGAAATGATGATCTATGTGGCAACAAAATACAAGGAGGCAGAGGAGAAGTTTGTTCCCAAGGGAAACAGAAATAATGAGATCAGAATGAGCCCTTGGTTCACCCAAAGGTGTAGGGAGGCAAAAACAAAATGTGCTAGAGAATGTAAAAAATACAGAACACAAAGGACCCAGGAAAATAAAGAAATTAGTCGAAGAGCCAGAAGCGAGTATGCACAGATAAGGAGAGGTTCAGCGACAGTACAAAAACGATATAACATCAAAAGTCATATCTGACCCAAAGCTGTTGTATAGTCTCATCAGGAGGAAAACAACAGTCAAGGACCAGGTAATCAGGTTTAGGATGGAAATTGAGGAGCTCACAGGAAACTACCAAGAAGTATGTGAGGAGCTCAACATGAGATTTAAAGAAGTATTTAGAGTGGAGACAGAAAGGACTCTTGGAAGTCAGAATAGAGGGGGACACCAACAAGGGATATACCAACAAATGCTGGATAAAAATCACACAACTGAGAAGGAGGTGAAAAAGCTGCTAAATGAACTTGATACCTCAAAGGCGGTGGGACTGGACATCTGTCCGTGGGTCCTAAAAAAGGGAGCAGAGATGTTGTGTGTGCCACTAACAGAAATCTTCAACACATCCATTGAAACTGGGCAACTACCTGAGGTATGGAAGGTGGCATATGTAGTCCAATTTTTAAAAAAAAGGAGACGGACATGAGGCATTAAACTACAGACATGTGTCACTGACGTGTATAGTATTCAAACTCATGGAGAAGATTATCAGGAGGAGAAGCACCTAGAAAGGAACAAGCTTATAAACGAAAACCAGTATAGTTTCAGGGAAGGAAATTCCTGTGTCACAAACCTACTGGAGTTTTATGACAAGGTAAAGGAAGACATGAGAGAGAGGGGTGGGTAGATTGCATCTTCTTTTACTGCAAGGAGGCCTTCGACACAGTTCCTCACAAGAAGTTGTGCAAAAGCTAGAGGAAAGGCACTGCAATGGATGAGAGAATACCTGACAGGGAGGCAACAACGAGTCATAGTACGTTACGAAGTGTGAGAGATGGCGCCTGTGACGAGCGGGGTACCACAGGGGTCAGTCCTAGGACCAGTGCTGTTTTTGGTAAATGTGAATGATATGCTGAAAGGGATACGCTCTGAAGTGTGCCTGTTTGCAGATGATGTGAAGTTAATGAAGAGAATTAAATCGGATGAGGATCAGGCAGGACTAAAAAGAGATCTGGATAGGATGGAAGCCTGGTCCAGCAAGTGGCTCCTCGAATTTAACCCAGACAAATGCTAAATCATGAAGATCGGGGAAGGGCAAAGAAGACTGCAGACAGAGTATAGGCTAGGTGGCCAAAGACTGCAAACCTCATTCAAAGAAAAGGATCTTGGGGTGAGTATAATACCGATCACATCTCCTGAGGCGAACATCAACCAAATAACTACTGCAGCATATGGGCATCTGGCAAACCTAAGAACAGCGTTCCGATACCTCAGCAAGGAATCGTTCAAGACTCTGTATTCCGTGTACGTCAGGCCTATATTGGAGTATGCAGCAGCAGTTTGGAACCCACAACTGGTCAAGCACGTCAAGAAATTAGAGAAAGTGCAAATGTTTGCAACAAGACTAGTCCCAGAGCTAAGGGAAATGTCCTAAGAAGAAAGGTTAAGGGAAATCTGCCTGACGACACTGGAGGACAGGAGGGTTAAGGGACACATGATACCGATATATAAAATACTGAGAGGAATTGACAAGGCGGACAAAGACAAGATGTTCCAGAGAGGGGACAAAGAAACAAGGGGTCACAATTGGGAGTTGAAGACTCAGATGAGTCAAAGGGATGTTAGGAAGTATTTCTTCAGTCATAGAGTTGTCAGGAAGTGCAATAGTCTGGAAGGTAATGCAGTGGAGGCAGGAACCCTACATAATTTTAAATGATGAATGCATGACAAAGCTCATGGAGCAGGGAGAGTGTGACCTAGTAGCGATCAGTGAAGAGGCAAGGCCAAGAGCTATGAATCGACCCCTGCAACCACAAATAGGTGAATACCACACACAATGCACAGAGCACTTCAGGAAGGCAACAACGAGTCTTGTACAAAGGATTTCAACGGGTCCCTTGTACGTGACAGGTGTTCGACAGTGGGATAGCCCTATGACCGTCTGTTGCTGGTTACCTGATACAGAGATAAGTCTCAGGCCGTTGTTTCAGAATGTGATGAATCACGGGAAAGGAATAATTGACAGGTACCTGTTTCAGACGAATAGCTTGAGTTAACCACAAATGAGCTGGATGGAGGCAAGAACTACAGAGCATTCTAGGCAGGTACCTGTGTCAACTAAGACATCTTGGGGATTAATAATGAAGCATATGCGTGGCAGAATCCAAAAAGAGCTATCAACAGTATAAACCTAGTTTCAAGCGAATGTCGGTTGTTAACCATTTAGCTGACATCAAGTACTGAGCAATGAGACCTTAGCTGATAAAAGATTTAATTACTTTCAGCTTCACAGTATAACAGATCTTATACATAGTCCAAAAGACACTATACAGCAGAATAGGTATTAGTGCACGCCACGGTAGTCAAGACAAAACAGCAGCCAAGAGACAAGAAACAACCGTACAGCAACCAGCACAGAATGAAAATGACAATGGTAAAAAACCTGCGTGGTAACCACATCACGTTTACAATTGCCAGATCCACATTATGATTGGCTGAACCTAGGTGCTGATCTGATGACGGGGCCCCGATCGTCAGATCCTTAGTGCCTGGTTCGCTGGTTGGGGAGGTAGCCTTTTATGAAAGTGTGACATGCGCTGAATAAAGGTTAAGTACTCTTTGCATGCCACAAACAGCTTAGTAAGGAATCGTTCGAGACTCTCTGTACATCATGTACGTCAGGCCAGTATTGGAGTACGCAGCACCAGTATGGAACCCACACCTGGTCAAGCACGTCAAGAAATTAGAGAAAGTGCAAAGGTTTGCAACAAGGCTAGTCCCAGAGCTAAGAGGTATGTTCTACGAGGAGATGTTAAGGGAAATCGACCTGACGACACTGGAGGACAGGAAAGATAGGGGAGGGGGGACATGCAAACGATATGTAAAATACTGAGAGGAATTGTCAAGGTGGAAAGGGGCAGGATGTTTCAGAGATAGGACACAGTAATAAAATGTCACAACTGCAAGTTGTGACACTCAGATGAGTCACAGGGATGTCACGAAGTATTTCTTCAGCCATAGAGTTGTCAGGAAGTGAAACAATCTGGAGAGTGACGTAGTGGAAGAGGAATCTACACATAGTTTTAAAAAGAGATACGATAAAGCTCATGAAGCAGGGACAGAGTGGAGCTGATAGTGACCACCTTATCTGGCTGCGGGACTCTAACGCCGGTTAAACAAATTATTTATATCAGTAACTTCTGAACTAAAAGAGTATGTCAAAATCTACTTCTTTACATAATATCAATGAATATTATGTATGATTAATTTAAAAAAGGAAGTAAAATAAAATAAAATAAATAGGAATTCAGAAGTATGCAAATCAGCGACACTTAAGCATTTACCTTAAGATGTTTCACATATACAAGACGTCATTCGCTCAGCTATCTTGTTCACTCTTTGGGGATGTCTAGTAATACAGGTGTCTAGTAGTACTGGTGTCTAGTAGTACTGGTGTCTAGTAGTACTGGTGTCTAGTAGTACTGGTGTCTAGTAGTACTGGTGTCTAGTAGTAGTACTGGTGTCTAGTAGTACTGGTGTCTAGTAGTACTGGTGTCTAGTAGTACTGGTGTCTAGTAGTGCTGGTGTCTAGTATTTGTACTGTTGTCTAGTAGTAGTACTGGTGTCTAGTAGTACTGGTGTCTAGTAGTACTGGTGTCTAGTAGTACTGGTGTCTAGTAGTACTGGTGTCTAGTAGTACTGGTGTCTAGTAGTACTGGTGTCTAGTAGTACTGGTGTCGTAGTACTGGTGTCTAGTAGTACTGGTGTCTAGTAGTACTGGTGTCTAGTAGTACTAGTGTCTAGTAGCGTACTGGTGTCTAGTAGTACTGGTGTCTAGTAGTACTGGTGTCTAGTAGTACTGGTGTCTAGTAGTACTGGTGTCTAGTAGTACTGGTGTCTAGTAGTACTGGTGTCTAGTAGTACTGGTGTCTAGTAGTACTGGTGTCTAGTAGTACTGGTGTCTAGTAGTACTGGTGTCTAGTAGTACTGGTGTCTAGTAGTACTGGTGTCTAGTAGTACTGGTGTCTAGTAGTACTGGTGTCTAGTAGTACTGGTGTCTAGTAGTACTGGTGTCTAGTAGTACTGGTGTCTAGTAGTACTGGTGTCTAGTAGTACTGGTGTCTAGTAGTACTGGTGTCTAGTAGTACTGGTGTCTAGTAGTACTGGTGTCTAGTAGTACTGGTGTCTAGTAGTACTGGTGTCTAGTAGTACTGGTGTCTAGTAGTAGTACTGGTGTCTAGTAGTACTGGTGTCTAGTAGTACTGGTGTCTAGTAGTACTGGTGTCTAGTAGTACTGGTGTCTAGTAGTACTGGTGTCTAGTAGTACTAGTGTCTAGTAGTACTGGTGTCTAGTAGTACTGGTGTCTAGTAGTACTGGTGTCTAGTAGTACTGGTGTCTAGTAGTACTGGTGTCTATAGTACTAGTGTCTAGTACTGTCAGTAGACTGGTGTCTAGTAGTACTGGTGTCTAGTAGTACTGGTGTCAGTAGAGGTTCGAGACTGGTGTCTAGTAGTACTGGTGTCTAGTAGTATTCTTGGTGTCTAGTAGTACTGGTGTCTAGTAGTACTGGTGTCTAGTAGTACTGGTGTCTAGTAGTACTGGTGTCTAGTAGTACTGGTGTCTAGTAGTACTGGTGTCTAGTAGTAACTGGTGTCTAGTAGTACTGGTGTCTAGTAGTACTGGTGTCTAGTAGTACTGGTGACTAGTAGTACTGTTGTCTAGCAGTAGAATTGGTGTCTAGGAGTACTGGTGTCTAGCAGTAGTATTGGTGTCTTAGATGTCTAGTACTGGTGTCTAGTATGTACTGGTGTCTAGCAGTAGTATTGGTGTCTAGTAGTACTGGTGTCTAGTAGTACTGGTGTCTAGTAGTACTGGTGTCTAGTAGTAGTACTGGTGTCTAGTAGTCACTGGTGTGTAGTAGTGCTGGTGTCTAGTAGTAGTACTGGTGTCTAGTAGTAGTACTGGAGTCTAGTATTACAGGTGTGTAGTAGTAGTACTGGTTTCTAGTAGTACTGGTGTCTAATAATAGTTCTAGTGTCTAGCAATAGTACTGTAGTGTAGTAGCAGCACTGGAGTTTAGTAGTACTGGTGTCTAGTAGTAGTACTGGTGTCTAGTAGTACTGGAGTCTAGTAGTACTGGTGTCTAGTAGCTGTACTGGAGTCTAGTCGTACTGGTGTCTAGTAGTAGTACTGAAGTCTAGTAGTAGTACTGAAGTCTAGTAGTAGAACTGGTGTATAATGGTACTGGAGTCTAATAGCAGTACTGGAGTCTAGTAGGACGGGTGTCTAGTAGTACTGGAGTCTAGTAGTAGTACTGGTGTCTAGTAGTACTGGTGTCTAGCAGTACTGGTGTCTAGTAGTAGTACTGGTGCATTGGCAGTTGTCTAGTAGTTGTACTGGTGTCTAGCAGAAGTCACGTGGTAGAGCTGGAGTCTAGTAGTATTGGTGTCTAGTAGTAGAGTCTTATAGTAGTACTGGTGTCTAGTAGTACTGGTGTCTAACAGTAGTTTAGTAGTACTGGTGTCTAGTAGTAGTACTGGTGTCTAGAAGTACTGGTATCTAGCAGTAGTACTGGTGTCTAATAGTAGTACTAATACCTAGTATTAATACTGGAGCCTAGAAGTAAATAGTACGGGTGTCTAGTAGTAGTACTGGTTTCTAGCAGTAGTCTAGTAGTAGTACTGGTGCCTAATAGTAGTACTATTGTCTAGTAGTAGTGCAAGTGTCTAGTAGTACTGATGTCTAGTAATACTGATGTCCAGTAGTAGTACTGGTGTCTAGTAGTATTACTGGAGTCTAGTAGTAGTACGGGTGTCTAGTAGTAGAACTGGTGTCTTACAGTAGTACTGTTGTCTAGCTGTAGCCTAGCAGTAGTACTGGCGTCTAGTAGTAGTACTGGTGTCTAGCAGTAGTCTAGTAGTAGTAATGATATCTAGTAGTATTGTTGGTATCTAGTAGTAGTTCTGGTGTCTAGTAGTACTGGTGTCTAGTAGTACTGGTGTCTAGCAGTACTGGTGTCTAGTAGTACTGGTGTCTAGTAGTACTGGTGTCTAGGAGTAGTACTGGTGTCTAGTAGTACTTTTGTCTAGAAGTACTAGTGTCTAGTACTACTTGTGTCTAGTAGTAGTACTGGTGTCTAGTAGTAGCACTGGTGTCTAGCAGTAGTTTATTAGTGGTACTGATGTCTAGTAGTAGGATTGGTATCTAGAAGTAGTACTGGTGTCTAGTAGTACTGGTGTCTAGTAGTACTGTAATCTAGAAGTACTAGTGTCTAGTAGTACTGGTGTCTAGTTGTACTAGTGTCTAGTAGTGGTGCTGGTGTTAAGTAGTTGTACTGGTGTCTAGTATTAGTACTGGAGTCTAGTAGTAGTACTGGTGTCTAATATTAGTACTGGTGTCTAGTAGTAGTACTGGTGTCATTTAGTGGCACTGGTGTCTAGTAGTACTGGAGTCTAGTAGTAGTACTGGTGTCTAGTAGTAGGACTGGTGTCTAGCAGTAGTCTAGTAGTAGTACTGAAGTCTAGTAGTAGTACTGGTGTCTTGCAGTTATCTAGTAGTATTAGTGGAATCTATTAGTATTACTGGTGTCTAGTAGTACTGGTGTCTAGTAGTGCTGGTGACTAGTAGTAGTACGGGTGTCTAGTAGTACTGGTGTCTAGTTGTCGTACTGGTGTCTAGTAGTACTGGTGTCTAGTTGTCGTACTTGTGTCTAGTAGTAGTATTGGTGTCTAGTAGTAGTACTGGAGTCTAGTAGTACTGTGGTCTATTAGTAGTAGTACTGGTGTCTAATAGTAGTACTGATGTCTAATAGTAGTGTTGGAGTCTAGTAGTAGTAGTGGTGTCTAGCATTAGTACTGGAGTCTAGTAGTAGTACTGGAGTCTAGTAGTAGTAATGGAGTCTAGTAGTAGTACTGGAGTCTAGTAGTACTGGAGTCTAATAGTACTGGAGTCTAGTAGTAGAACTGTAGTCTAGTAGCATTACTGGAGTCTAGTAGCACTGCAGTCTAATAGTACTGGAGTCTAGTAGTAGAACTATAATCTAGTAGTAGTACTGGTGTCTAGTAGTAGCACTGGAGTCTAGTAGTACTGGAGTCTAATAGTACAGGAGTCTAGTAAACCATACCACGGGTGGGGTTCGAACCCCACCCGTGGTATGGTTTGTTTGCAATCGTAGTACTGGAGTGTAGTAGTACTGGAGTGTAGTAGTACTGGAGTGTAGTAGTACTGGAGTGTAGTAGTACTGGAGTCTAGTAGTACTGGAGTCTAGTAGTACTGGAGTCTAGTAATACTAGAGTAGAAGTTCTATGGTTGTAGTGGAAGTTTCTATGGTTGTAGTGGAAGCTTCTATGGTTGTAATGGAAGTTAGTATGGTTGTAGTGGAAGTTAGTATGGTTGTAGTGGAAGTTAGTATGGTTGTAATGGAAGTTAGTATGGTTGTAGTGGAAGTTAGTATGGTTGTAGTGGAAGTTAGTATGATTGTAGTGGAAGTTTCTATGGTTGTAGTGGAAGCTTCTATGGTTGTAATGGAAGTTAGTATGGTTGTAATGGAAGTTAGTATGGTTGTAGTGGAAGTTAGTATGGTTGTAATGGAAGTTAGTATGGTTGTAGTGGAAGTTTCTATGGTTGTAGTGGAAGCTTCTATGGTTGTAATGGAAGTTAGTATGGTTGTAATGGAAGTTAGTATGGTTGTAGTGGAAGTTAGTATGGTTGTAATGGAAGTTAGTATGGTTGTAGTGGAAGTTAGTATGGTTGTAGTGGAAGTTTCTATGGTTGTAGTGGAAGCTTCTATGGTTGTAATGGAAGTTAGTATGGTTGTAATGGAAGTTAGTATGGTTGTAGTGGAAGTTAGTATGGTTGTAATGGAAGTTAGTATGGTTGTAGTGGAAGTTAGTATGGTTGTAGTGGAAGTTAGTATGGTTGTAATGGAAGTTAGTATGGTTGTAGTGGAAGTTAGAATGGTTGTAGTGGAAGTTACTATGGTTGTAATGGAAGTTACTATGGTTGTAATGGAAGTTAGTATGGTTGTATTGGAAGTTAGTATGGTTGTAGTGGAAGTTAGTATGGTTGTAGTGGAAGTTAGTATGGTTGTAGTGGAAGTTAGTATGGTTGTAGTGGAAGTTAGTATGATTGTAGTGGAAGTTAGTATGGTTGTAGTGGAAGTTAGTATGGTTGTAGTGGAAGTTAGTATGGTTGTAATGGAAGTTAGTATGGTTGTAGTGGAAGTTAGAATGGTTGTAGTGGAAGTTACTATGGTTGTAATGGAAGTTACTATGGTTGTAATGGAAGTTAGTATGGTTGTATTGGAAGTAAGTATGGTTGTAGTGGAAGTTAGTATGGTAGTAGTGGAAGTTAGTATGGTTGTAGTGGAAGTTAGTATGGTTGTAGTGGAAGTTAGTATGGTTGTAGTGGAAGTTAGTATGGTTGTAGTGGAAGTTAGTATGGTTGTAGTGGAAGTTAGTATGGTTGTAGTGGAAGTTAGTATGGTTGTAGTGGAAGTTAGTATTGTTGTAGTGGAAGTTAGTATTGTTGTAGTGGAAGTTAGTATGGTTGTAGTGGAAGTTAGTATGGTTGTAGTGGAAGTTAGTATGGTTGTAGTGGAAGTTAGTATGGTTGTAGTGGAAGTTAGTATGGTTGTAGTGGAAGTTAGTATGGTTGTAGTGGAAGTTAGTATGGTTGTAGTGGAAGTTAGTATGGTTGTAGTGGTTTTGAAAGCAAGCAGCAATATGACTGCAACAGTATTCAGTGATAACCCACACCTGAGTTATGCCTGAATACTCTCGCACAGGAACACTCTGGCACTGTTAGTGTTGTGTTCGTTAAAGTTCTCTCTCTGAGGTGTTGTGACTTCGGGTGTCCGTCCGTTGTGAGTGTTGCGACGCTGACAGCTTACAGTCAGCCTTTCGTAATTCGTAGCCTAATTCAGTATTAAGAATACAAGACTGGCATTGGAGTATTGGCCTATACCTCCCCATTTCTCTTTTTTCTCTCTTCCGCTGTTCTTCCTCCTTTTCACGATGTTCTTCCTTATGATTTTTTGTTGTCCACGTCTCCTAAATGCCGATCCTTTTTCTGTATGTTACGCCAGAACAGGATAATAAAACCCCTCGGGGTTTACCTTCACGTTACAGTGTCCTCGGCAAACAACTGCTACAATTCAAGGGGTTTAGTGATTTTTTTCCTGCAGTAGAATTTAGAAGCTACGAGCTGTTATTTGACCTCACCTCATATCACGACTTAGTTTATTTATATACCATTACGATGCAACTTATGACAGTCTACTAACACCAAGTTAACAACTTACTGCAGAGTGAAAAAAGAGATAACAGGTGTAAGATAACTTTCCAATATGTCTTAGTTTGTCCGGGGATTGAGTCCGAGAACTTCGTTTGTGAGCGCTAGGTACCACACTGAGCTAGGAGCCACCTAACTTCTCAAGTACAGACTTTCCACGCAAAAACGCATAATTCCATTTTCAAAGCTCAATATTACTTTA
The DNA here is from genome assembly GCA_009830355.1 of Cherax destructor. NCBI lineage: Eukaryota > Metazoa > Arthropoda > Malacostraca > Decapoda > Parastacidae > Cherax > Cherax destructor. Next base: position 25,865 of record WNWK01016691.1, read on the forward strand.
AATAAATGTGAACATGTCCTAAGCGAGCACGTCCTAAACACAAGCTTTTTTAAAGCCCATACTCCCCCCCCCTCACCAAGCAGCAGCTTTAAAAGTAAGTGTTCCGTTTAAAAAGCTATAAAGCTGCATTATAACAGCCACCAGTGAGCTTGAATAAGTCGTAACCTGGAGGAATGAAGGGGAAAGCCGCGGCGCTGCGGGAACCATCCACCCAACGGCTAAAATATTGGGTAAATATCCGGGCATTTATTCGGGTAAGTACTCGGAAAATCCGCCGTATTTCGAGTGACCCAACAGTGTTTCACGATGCTGAGCTCTGGACCACACCTCCCGGGGTGGGTTAAAGGCACTTTCAATGGACGAGGCTCTTAAGAGCAGCTTAGACGCCTGGGTAAGTGTAGGTTAAGTGCTCTACGGATGTCAGACTAAGTGTAAAGTATGTATCAGACTAACCTTGGGTACATGTGTGGCTTTATATATTTATTGTTGATTTTTTAAATTATATATATATATATATATCTTTCTTTCTTTCAACACGTCGGCCGTTTCCCACCGAAGTGGGGTGGCCCAAAATGAAAAACGAAAGTTTCCATTTTACATTTAGTAATATATACAGGAGAAGGGGTTACTAGTCCCTTGCTCCCAGCATTTTAGTCGCCTCTTACGACACGCATGGCTTACGGAGGAAGAATTCTGTTCCACTTCCCCATGGAGATATATATATATATATATATATATATATATATATATATATATATATATATATAATCATCTCAGTCAGTCAACAAGTGATAAATGCAGTGAGATCAAAACTACCAGGAGCATCAGTCATTGCCCCCACAAATTGCGTCTTGCTTGGAGCACCTCTGGGAAGCGATGCCATTTACACAATTCTCAGGAAGAAATTGGAGAGTTGAGGAGAATGGAACAACGAATAGGCAATCTTGACACCCTCGATGCCTTATACCTTCTCACAAAGTGCTTGAGTCTGCCAAGGTTGACATATTTCCTAAGATGTGCACCTTCACATGATAACCCTATACTGCACGAATATGACAGTATCCTGAGGCAGATTTTTACGAAAGTACTTAACCTTACTCTAGAAGACGGGCAGTGGGACCAAGCTACACTCCCAGTCAGACTAGGAGGCATTGGTGTCCGCAAGTCATCACAGATTGCGCTACCTGCTTTTCTGTTCTCATGCGTTGCATCCAGAGGGTTTATAGCAGCAATTCTTCCTGAACATCTAAGGGACAAGATTGGAGTCCAGGACCAAAAGTTCATTGACGGAGCCAGGATCTGGGATAATCTAACAGGCTCTGAAACCAGGCCTGCTCCCCCTAACAACTACAAACAGTCGCACTGGTATGGCTCAATAGTGGAGAATATAGCCTCAACAATGCTTCAGAGTGTGTCAGGGAAGGATAGAGCCCGCCTCCTGGCAGTGAGACCTCCTCATGCAGGGCACTTTCTGTTGGCTGTTCCCAACTCCAGCCTTGGCACACGCCTCGACCCACAGACCATCCGCATTGGTGTTGCCCTTCGACTTGCCGCACATATTCTCTCCGCACACAGGTGTATTTGTGGCAGTGAAGCAGCAGACCGATTCAGGTACCATAGTCTTGTGTGTCGTAAATCCGAGGGAAAGATAGCAAGACATGAGGAGGTTAATAGCATTATCAAGAGGAGCCTCGCAACAGCCGGATGCCCAGCAGTAAGGAAGCCACTCCAACTATGCAGATTTGATGGCAGCCAGAAGTGTCCAGGTAGTATCACCTTTCAAGCCTGGACAGACGGCAAGCAGGTTGTGTGGGACTACACATGTGCATCTACCTTGGCTGATACCTATCTCCAATACACCAGGGAGGAAGGAGGGGCAGCCGCCAGCTTCAGGGAGTCCCAAAAGTCTAGAAAATATGGAGAACTTGCTCATCATTATATGTTTGTTCCCATAGGCTCGGAGACCCTTGGCAAAAGACTCATCAGGGTAACTAGGGATCCCAAGGCAGCTAGTTTTCTGTTCCAGCGACTCAGCGCTGCTGTTCAGAGGGGTAATGCATGCTGTATTTTGGGCACATCCCCAGCTCTGAGAAACTGCATGAGATTTTTGCATTATAATCAGTGACAAACATGTAACAATATGTACTAGACATGTATCTCTCACACCCCATGTACTATATATATATATATATATATATATATATATATATATATATATATATATATATATATATATATATATATATATATATATTCTCCATGGGGAAGTGGAATAGAATTCTTCCTCCGTAAGCCATGCGTGTCGTAAGAGACGACTAAAATGCCGGGAGCAAGGGGCTAGTAACCCTTCTCCTGTATATATTACTAAATGTAAAAGGAGAAACTTTCGTTTTTCCTTTTGGGCCACCCTGCCTCGGTGGGAAATGGCCGACGTGTTGAAAGAAAGAAAGATATATATATATATATATATATATATATATATATATATATATATATATATATATATATATATATATATATGATATATATATATATATATATATATATATATAACATATATATATTTTTTTTTTTTTTTATTAACACATCGGCCGATTCCCACCAAGGCAGGTCCGAAAAGAAAAACTTTCATCATCATTCACTCCATCACTGTCTTGCCAGAGGGGTGCTTTACACTACAGTTATAAAACTGCAACATTAACACTCCTCCTTCAGAGTGCCGGCACTGTACTTCCCATCTCCAGAACTCAAGTCCGGCCTGCCGGTTTCCTGAATCCCTTCATAAATGTTACTTTGCTCACACTCCAACAGCACGTCAAGTATTAAAACCATATGCCTCCATTCACTCCTATCAAATACGCTCACACATGCTTGCTGGAAGTCCAAGCCCTCGCACACAAAACTTCCTTTACCCCTCCCTCCACCCTTTCCTAGGCCGACCCCTACCCCGCCTTCCCTCCACTACAGATTTATACACTCCGAAGTCACTCTGTCTCGTTCCATTCTCTCTACATGTCCAAACCACCTCAACAACCCCTCCTCAGCTCTCTGGACAATCGTTTTGGTAATCCCGCACCTCCTCCTAATTTCCAAACTCCGAATTCTCTGCATTATATTCACACCACACATTGACCTCAGACATGACATTTCCACTGCCTCCAGCCTTCTCCTCGTTGCAACATTCATCACCTACGCTTCACACCCATATAAGAGCGTTGGTATAACTATACTCTCATACATTCCCCTTTTACTTCCATGGACAAGGTTATTTGTCTCCACAGACTCCGAAGTGCTCCACTCACCCTTTTCCCCTCATCAATTCTATGATTCACCTCATCCTTCATAGACCCATCCGCCGACATGTCCACTCCCAAATATCTGAATACATTCACCTCCTCCATACTCTCTCCCTCCAATCTGATATCCAATCTTTCGTCACCTATTCTTTTTGTTATCCTCATCACCTTACTCTTTCCTATATTCACTTTCAATTTTCTTCTTTTACACACCCTACCAAATTCATCCACCAACCTCTGCAACTTCTCTTCAGAATCTCCCAAAAGCACAGTGTCATCAGCAAAAAGCAACTGTGACAAATCCCACTTTGTATTTGCTTCTTTATCTTTTAGCCCAACACCTCTTGCCAAGACCCTCGCATTCACTTCTCTTACAACCCCATCTATAAATATATTGAACAATCACGGTGACATCACACATCCTTGTCTAAGGCCCACTTTTACTGGGAAATAGTCCCCTTCCCTCCTACACACTCTAACCTGAGCCTCACTATCCTCATAAAAACTCTTTACTGCTTTCAGTAACCTTCCTCCTATTCCATACACCTGCAACATCTGCCACATTGCCCCCCTATCTACCCTATCATACGCCTTTTCCAAATCCATAAATGCCACAAAACATCTTTACCCTTATCCAAATACTGTTCACCTATATGTTTCACTGTAAACACTTGGTCTACACACCCCCTACCTTTCCTAAAGCCCCCTTGTTCATCTGCTATCCTACTTTCTGTCTTACTCTTAATTCTTTCAATAATAACTCTACCATACACTTTACCAGGTACACTCAACAGACTTATTCCCCCATAATTTTGCACTCTCTTTTTTCCCCTTTGCCTTTATACAAAGGAACAATACACGCTCTCTGCCAATCCCTAGGTACCTTACCTCTTCCATACATTTATTAAATAATAGCACCAACCACTCCAAAATTATATCCCCACCTGCTTTTAACATTTCTATCTTTATCCCATCAATCCCAGCTGCCTTACCCCTTTCATTCTACCCACTGCCTCACGAACTTCCCTACACTCACAACTGGCTCTTCCACACTCCTACAAGATGTTATTCCTCCTTGCCCTACACACGAAATCACAGCTTCCTGTCTTCATCAACATTTAACAACTCCTCAAAATATTCTCTCCATCTTCCCGATACCTCTAACTCTCCATTTAATAACTCTCATCTCCTATTTTTAACTGTCAAATCCATTTGTTCTCTAGGCTTCCTCAACTTATTAATCTCATTCCAAAACTTTTTCTTATTTTCAACAAAATTTGCTGATAACATCTCACCCACTCTCTCATCTGCTCTCTTTTACATTGCTTCACCACTCTTTTAACCTCTCTTTTTCTCTCCATATACTCTTCCTCCTTGCATTACTTCTACTTTGTAAAAACCTCTCATATGCTAACTTTTTCTCCCTTACTACTCTCTTTACATCATCATTCCACCAATCGCTCCTCTTCCCTCCCGCACCCACTCGCCTGTAACCACAAACTTCTGCTGAACACTCTAACACTACATTTTTAAATCTATCCCATACATTTTCAACCCCATTGCCTACACTCTCACTAGCCCATCTATCCTCCAATAGTTGTTTATATCTTACCCTAACTGCCTCCTCTTTTAGTTTATAAACCTTCACCTCTCTTACTTACTGATTCTATTTTCCTTGTATCCCATCTACCTTTTACTCCCACTGTAGCTATAACTAAAAAGTGATCTGATATATCTGTGGCCCCTCTATAAACATGTACATCCTGAAGTCTACTCAACAGTCTTTTATCTACCAATACGTAGTCCAACAAACTACTATCATTACGCCCTACATCATATCTTGTATACTTATTTATCCTCTTTTTCTTAAAATATGTATTACCTATAACTAAAGCCCTTTCTATACAAAGTTCAATCAAAGGGCTCCCATTATCATTTACACCTGGCACCCCAAACTTACCTACTACACCCTCTCTGCATGTTTCTCCCACTTTAGCATTTAGGTCCCCTACCACAATTACTCTCTCATTTGGTTCAAAAGTTCCTATAACATCTCCCAAAATCTCTCTCTCTCCTCTACACTCCTCTCTTCTCCAGGTGCATACACGCTTATTATGACCCACTTTTCGCATCCGACCCTTATTTTAATCCACATAATCCTTGAATTTACACATTCATATTCCCTCTTTTCCTTCTATAACTGATCCTTCAACATTATTGCTACCCCTTCCTTAGCTCTAACTCTCTCAGATACTCCTGACTTAATCCCATTTATTTCTCCCCACTGAAACTCGCCTACCCCCTTCAGCTTTGTTTCGCTTAGGGCCACGACATCCAACTTCTTTTCAATCATAACATTGGCAATCATCTCTTTCTTATCATCCGCACTACATCCACGCACATTCAGACAACCCAGTTTTATAAAGTTTTTCTTCTTCTCGTTTTTAGTAGATTTGTACAGGAGAAGGGGTTACTAGCCCATTGCTCCCGGCATCTTAGTCGCCTCATACGACACGCATTGCTTACGGAGGAAAGATTCTTTCCACTTCCCCATGGACAATAGAGAAAATAAAAAGAACAAGAGCTATTAAGAAAAAGAAGAAAAACCATATATATATATATATATATATATATATATATATATATATATATATATATATATATATATATATATATATATATATATATATATATATATATATATATATATATGTGCAGAACAACCCACACATATAAACAAACAAGTTAAGAAAGCCTAGGGAACGAATGGATTTGTCAGTTAAAACAGAGTAGGGAGTTAGTAGATGGGGAGCTGGAGGTATTGGGTAGATGGAGGGAATATTTTGAGGAACTTTTAAATGTCGATGAAAAAAGGGAAGCGGTAATTTCATGTACTGGCCAGGGAGGTACAACATCGTTTAGGAGTGAAGAAGAGCAGGATGTGAGTGTGGGGGAGGTGCGTGAGGCATTACGTAGAATGAAAGGGGTAAAGCAGCTGGAACTGACGGGATCATGACAGAAATGTTAAAAGCAGGGGGGGATATAGTGCTGGAGTGGTTGGTATTTTTGTTTAATAAATGTATGAAAGAGGGTAAGGTACCTAGGGATTGGCAGAGAACATGTATAGTTCCTTCACATAAAGGGAAAAGGGATAAAAGAGATTACTGAGTATACCAGGTAAAGTGTATGGCAGGGTTATTATTGAAAGAATTAGAGGTAAGACAGAGAGTAAGATTGCAGATGAGCAAGGAGGCTTTAGAGTGGGTAGGGGATGTGTAGATCAAGTGTTTACAGTGAAGCATATATGTGAACAGTATTTAGATAAAGGTAGGGAAGTTTTCATTGCATTTATGGATTTAGAAAAGGCATATGATAGAGTGGATAGGGGAGCAATGTGGCAAATGTTGCAAGTGTATGGAATAGGTAGTAAGTTACTGAAGGCTGTAAAGAGTTTTTATGAGGATAGTGAGGCTCAGGTAAGGGTGTGTAGGAGAGAGGGAGATTACTTCCTGGTAAAAGTAGGTCTTAAGACAGGGATGTGTAATGTCACCATGGTTGTTTAATATATTTATAGATGGGGTTGTAAAAGAAGTAAATGCTAGGGTGTTGGGGAGAGGGGTGGTATTAAATTATGGGGAATTAAATGCAAAATGGGAGTTGACACAGTTACTTTTTACTGATGATACTGTGCTTATGGGAGATATTTAAATATATATATATATATATATATATATATATATATATATATATATATATATATATATATATATATATATATATATATATGTCGTGCCGATTAGGTAAAACTGTCAATTAGCAAGAACTCATCTAAAATTAAGTTCTTTCTAAAATTTTCTCTTATACTTTTAAAGATATATTTTTTTTCATTTATGTTAATGTAAGAATTTATAATTTTGTACCAAGAGAAACTTTGAAAACCTACCTAACCTTATTACAACAAGCGCAATTAAATTTAGCCTAACCCAACTAAATATATCTTAGATACGTTAATATTAATTTAATAATAAACAAACACAATGAAATATATTTTTTCGTTATGTTCAGAATGATTTTGGCGAAATTATTGCATACACAAATTTTCACTTGTCTTATATGGCAAGGTGAGCGTTGCTATTTAAGCCAAAATCCCAAGTTTTACCTAATCGGCACGACATATATATATATATATATATATATATATATATATATATATATATATATATATATATATATATATATATATATGAGGCCAGGCAGAAGGTATCAGTGGCAGCCCATGACACCGATCCAAACACCTAGCTCCCCCGTCCCCTCACACCCTTCCAGGGTTTTAACTTCACAGGTTAATACGAAGCAAGTTACAAAATATTAAGGAAAGGCAGTTGTCAGCCCAAAACCGCATCTAATCGATGTCCACTATTCTATTGTCATATGGAATCATTTTACCTATGTAACATAGCAATTCTATTCAGATTCTATTGTTATCGACCTATACAATCATTATGTCAGAGAAAGTTCCAGAACTGCCAGCAAAGAAGGGATTCTATATAGATCTCTACATATTTACCTCTTGCCCACTCTACACAAAACTACATATTTTCCTACCTACATATTTAGCTATCCTGCTCCATGAAAACTGCACTGTTTCTTAACACTGAGACCCTAGATTGTCACTATAAACTCACATATACACTACATAATAATAATAATAATAATAATAATAATAATAATAATAATAATAATAATAATAATAATAATAATAATAATAATAATAATAATAATAATAATAATAATAATAATAATAATAATAATAATAATAATAATAATAATAATAATAATAATAATAATAATAATAAAATAATAATAATAATAATAATAATAATAATAATAATAATAATAATAATAATAATAATAATAATAATAATAATAATATATCTTTATTTACTACAAGTACATGTACAAGGTATACAGGCCTAGCTGACATCAATGATATATACATACTACTATATAGAAAGCCGCTTGTTATGCAGAGCATTTCGGGCAAATTAGGTCAGTTTTGTGCCAGGATGCGACCCACACTAGTCGATTAACACCCAGGTACCCATTTTACTGATGGTTGAACATAGTCTACCTTCACAATTAAACCAGAGTAATTGAGCGCTAACACGTCCATAATCTCACTTGCACCCACCTAAGGGAATGTTAAACTTCCTGTCTATTTTTATATACTGCCACAGACGGGATTCCTGAAACGTGTATGAAAGTTGCGGAGAACACTGCTCTAACGTCACTAAATCCTTACGAGGACAAGTTACATAATGAACAATTCAGGGATTTTGTATAGCATCCTTGCTTAAGACTGTTCACAATTGGCTCTACTAAACACTGTCGAGTTTGTACGTTCCATCACTTGAATTATATAACACATTCCTATCATGTTTAATGAGAAAAAATTCAATTATTTTCATTTCCATAATGGAACTATTGGGTACAATGACCTGAGCTGCTGCCCACCCAGGCAAGTATTAATGTGATTAAAGATTTCATTAGACTCCTGAGCCGTCCTTACCGAGTACTGATGTTTGGCTAATCTGATTTCAAGTGGTTTACCAGTCTGGCCGACGTACGAAAGTGAGCATGGTGTGCATGGGACCTTACCCAACAATGTCGGATGGTGCATTCCTAATCAATTTCTGCTTTACTGTCCCAGTGTTCTTGAAGACAATATTTATATTGAGCTTTTTTTAGTGCATCACGCAGGCTGGCACGAGAGTGTGAAAGATCTAGAGCTAAAGATTTCCAATCCCATCTGGCTTGTTCTGCCTGTTTGCTACTGTATTGCATTATTAAAGCCACCCGCCAAAACTTCTCCCTCTTCTCTCCTCTGTTCCCTTTTTAACTTCTGCTGCCTCGTCTGTATTCGACTGAAGAAGCCTACTGAGTAGGCGACACGTTTCAGAATAGAGATACCTAACAGCTGAACATGTGTTTTTCTTATCAACACTACTGTGATGGTGTAGCTCCTGGAATAGTCGACACCACAGTGATGGTGTAGCTGCTGGAATAGTCGACACACTATTGTGATGGTGCAGTTGCTAGAATAGTCGAAAGACTACTGTGATGGTGCAGCTGCTGGAGTATTCGACACTGTGACTGTGCAGCTGTTGGAATAGTCGACACACCACTGTGATGGTGCAGCTGCTGGAATTGTTAACACTGTGATGGTGCAGCTGCTGGAATTGTTAACACTGTGATGGTGCAGCTGCTGGAATTGTTAACACTGTGATGGTGCAGCTGCTGGAATAGTCAACACTGTGATGGTGCAGCTGCTGGAATAGTCAACACTGTGATGGTGCAGCTGCTGGAATAGACGATTCACTACTGTGATGGTGCAGCTGCTGGAATAGTCGACAATGTGATGGTGCAGCTGCTGGAATATAGCTGTGATGGTGCAGCTGCTGGAATATAGCTGTAATGGTGCAGCTGCTGGAATATAGCTGTAATGGTGCAGCTGCTGGAATATAGATGTGATGGTGCAGCTGCTGGAATATAGCTGTGATGGTGCAGCTGCTGGAATAGTCGACAATGTGATGGTGCAGCTGCTGGAATATAGCTGTGATGGTGCAGCTGCTGGAATATAGCTGTAATGGTGCAGCTGCTGGAATATAGCTGTAATGGTGCAGCTGCTGGAATATAGCTGTGATGGTGCAGCTGCTGGAATACAGCTGTGATGGTGCAGCTGCTGGAATATAGCTGTGATGGTGCAGCTGCTGGAATAGTCGACAATGTGATGGTGCAGCTGCTGGAATATAGCTGTGATGGTGCAGCTGCTGGAATATAGCTGTGATGGTGCAGCTGCTGGAATAGTCGACAATGTGATGGTGCAGCTGCTGGAATATAGCTGTGATGGTGCAGCTGCTGGAATAGTCGACAATGTGATAGTGCAGCTGCTGGAATATAGCTGTGATGGAGCAGCTTCTGGAATATAGCTGTGATGGTGCAGCTGCGGGAATATAGCTGTAATGGTGCAGCTGCTGGAATATAGCTGTGATGGTGCAGCTGCTGGAATATAGCTGTGATGGTGCAGCTTCTGGAATATAGCTGTGATGGTGCAGCTTCTGGAATATAGCTGTGATGGTGCAGCTTCTGGAATATAGCTGTGATGGTGCAGCTGCTGGAATATAGCTGTGATGGAGCAGCTGCTGGAATATAGCTGTGATGGTGCAGCTGCTGGAATATAGCTGTGATGGTGCAGCTGCTGGAATATAGCTGTGATGGTGCAGCTGCTGGAATATAGCTGTAATGGTGCAGCTGCTAGAATACAGCTGTGATGGTACTTATGCAAGACAAGTCGTCACTCCGAAAATTAGATCAACACTTTAATTTAAATTTACTTTAAAACTAATTTTTTTTTTAGAAATAAAACCCAGAATTCTTAAAATTGATTAATGAAAATATGAGAGTTTCTGAGAAGGTCAGTTGAAGATGCTGGAAGATGCTGAGAAGGGCCCACGAATAGGACTTAAGTACTTTGTACTTCTTAGAACATTTTAAAGTTCGTATTTTAGTCCGTGCTGGAGAGGAGGGCTTTGTCTGGCAAGGAGCAACGACGGTAATGGGCAAGAGTTTCACAGGGAAGATTGGCTGGAAGCCTAGAAGTGCTCAGGGAAGCCTCTCACTTGAGTGATGACAAGGATGCCTACGTGAGGAGTATCACTGACTCGGAGAGCCTGGCTTTCACGTGGTGCAGAGGTAAGCCAGTCTGGCTGCATGAACACCAAGGCTTACTACAGACGAGCCTGGCTTATCTTACCTTCTTAATTAACACTTCATCGCTGGATGAACACCAGAGTGGGAGGCTTATCCCAGACGATCCTGGCTTACATTCTTTATTAACACTACAACGCTGGATGAATACCAGGGTGGAAAGCTTACTCCAGACGAGGTTGGCTTGCCTCCTAGATTACAACAACATCTTGTTGGTTGGTGGCAAAAACATGACAAAATAGTCTTCTTTGGAACAAGACAGTGAAACTTGTTAGGAGGTAATGATAAACAATCTATTTTTGTCCCCCTTCCCTTTATATAAAGGAACTATACATGCTCTCTGCCAATCCCTAGGTACCTTAACCTCTTTCATACATTTATTAAACAAAAATACCAACCACTCCAGCACTATATCCCCCCCTGCTTTTAATATTTCTTTCATGATCCCGTCAGTTCCAGCTGCTTTACACCCTTTCATTCTACGTAATGCCTCACGCACCTCCCCCACACTCACATCCTGCTCTTCTTCACTCCTAAACGATGTTGTACCTCCCTGGCCAGTACATGAAATTACCGCCTCCCTTTTTTCATCGACATTTAAAAGTTCCTCAAAATATTCCCTCCATCTACCCAATACCTCCAGCTCCCCATCTACTAACTCCCCTACTCTGTTTTTAACTGACAAATCCATTCGTTCCCTAGGCTTTCTTAACTTGTTTATCTCACTCGAATTTTTTTCATATTTTCAGCAAAATTTTTTGACAGTGCCTCTCCCACTCTTTCATCTGCTCCTCTTTTACACTCTCTAACCACTCTCTTCACCTTTCTTTTATTTTTCATATACTCTGCTCTTCTTATATCACTTCTGCTTTGTAAAAACCTCTCAAAGCTACCCTTTTCTCTTTTATCACACCCTTTACTTCTTCATTCCACCACTCACTCCTCTTTCCTCCTGCTCCCACCCTCCTATAGCCACAACTTCTGCCCCACATTCTAATACTGCCTATTTAAAACTATCCCAACCTTCTTCAACCCCCCCACTATCCATACTTGCACTAGCCCACCTTTCTGCCAATAGTTGCTAATATCTCACCCTAACTTCATCCTCCCTTAGTTTATACACTTTCACCTCTCTTCTACTTGCAGTTGCCATTTTTCTTTTGTCCCATCTACCTCTTACTCTAACTGTAGCTACAGCTAAATAATGATCCGATATATCCGTTGCCCCTCTATAAACATGAACATCCTGAAGCCTACCAATTAACCTTTTATCCACCAATACATAAACGAACAAACTACTTTCATTACGTGCTATATCATACCTTGTATACATATTTATCCTCTTTTTCATAAAATATGTATTTCTTATTACCAAACCTCTTTCTACACCTAGTTGAATTTAAGGCTCCCCATTTGCATTTACCCCTGGCACCCCAAATTTACCTACTACTCCCTCCACAACATTTTTACCCACTTTAGCATTTAGATCCCCAACCACAAGTACTCTCTCACTTGGTTCAAAACTCCCCACACACTCACTCAACATTTCCCAAAATCTCTCTCTCTCCTCTACACTTCTCTCTTCTCCAGGTGCATAAACACTTACTATAACCCACTTTTCACATCCAACCCTTATTTTACTCCAGATAATCCTTGAATTTATACATTTATATTCCCTCTTTTCCTGCCATAACTTATCCTTGAACATAATTGCTACTGCTTTCTTAGCTCTAACTCTGAAACCCCTGACCTAATCCCATTTATTTCTCCCCACTGAAACTCTCCTACCCCCTTCAGCTATGTCTCACTTAAAGCCAGGGCATCCAGCTTCTTTTCATTCATAACATCTACAATCATCTCTTTCTTATCATTCGCACAACATCCACGCACATTCAAACATCCCACTTTGACGGTTTTCTTCTTTTTCTTTTTAGTAAGCTATACAGGAAAAGGGGTTACTAGCCCATTGTTCCCGGCATTTTAGTTGACTTTTACAACACGCATGGCTTACGGAGGAAAGATTCTTATTCCACTTCCCCATGGATATGAAAGGAAAAGCAATAATAACAAGAACTATTAAGATAAAATCAAAGAAAACTCAAATGAGTGTGTATACATAAACGTGTACATGTATGCATAGTGTGACCTAAGTGTAAGTAGAAGTAGCAGGACGTACCTGAAATCTTGCATGTTTATGAGACAGAAAAAAGACACCAGCAATCATACCATCATGTAAAACAAATACAAGCTTCCGTTTTACACTCACTTGGTAGGAAGTTAGTACCCCCCTGAGTGGTTGTTGTTTGTCTATATATATATATATATATATATATATATATATATATATATATATATATATATATATATATATATATATATATATTTTTTTTTTTTTTTCAACAAGTCGGCCGTCTCCCACCGAGGCAGGGTGACCCAAAAGAAAGAAAATCCCCAAAAGAAAATACTTTCATCATCATTCAACACTTTCACCACACTCATACATAATCACTGTCTTTGCAGAGGAGTCAGATACGACAGCTGAGAAAAGTCCCTCCCAGCTGTCACTATCTCAGACCCCTCCTTTAAAGTGCAGGCATTGTACTTCCCATTTCCAGGACTCAAGTCCAATTAAATCAATTAACTGGTTTCCTGAATCCCTTCACAAAATGTTACCCTGCTCACACTCCAACAGATCGTCATGTCCCAAAACCATTCGTCTCCATTCACTCCTATCTAACACGCTCACACATGCTTGCTGGAAGTCCAAGCCCTCGCCCACAAAACCTCCTTTACCCCTTCCCTCCAACCTTTCTAGGACGACCCCTACCCCGCCTTCCTTCCCCTACAGATTTATACGCTCTCCAAGTCATTCTCTCCAAGTCATTCTACTTTGATCCATTCTCTCTAAATGACCAAACCACCTCAACAACCCTCTTCAGCCCTCTGACAAATACTTTTAGTAACTCCACACCTTCTCCTAATTTCCACATTCCGAATTTTCTGCATAATATTTACACCACACATTGCCCTTAGACAGGACATCTCCACTGCCTCCAGCCTCCTCCTCGCTACAGCATTTGCAACCCATGCTTCACACCCATATAAGAGTGTTGGTACCACTATACTTTCGTACATTCCTTCTTTGCCTCAATGGATAACGTTCTTTGTCTCCACAGATACCTCAATGCACCACTCACCTTTTTCCTTCATCAATTCTATGGTTAACCTCATCCTTCATAAACCCATCCGCTGACACGTCAACTCCCAAATTTCTGAAAACAATTACTTCTTCCATAATCCCTCTCTCCAATGTGATATCCAATTTTTCTTTATTTAAATCGTTTGATACCCTCATCACCTTACTCTTATCTATGTTCACTTTTAACTTTCTGCCTTTACACACTCTCCCAAACTCGTCCACTAACCTTTGCAACTTTTCTTTAGAATCTTTCATAAGCACAGTATTATCAGCAAAAGTAACTGTGTCAACTCCCATTTTGCATTTAATTCCCATAATTTAATCCCACCCTCTCCCCAACACCCTAGCATTTACCTCTTTTACAACCCCATCTATAAATATATTAAACAACCATGGTGACATTACACATCCCTGTCTAAGACCTACTTTTACCGGGAAGTAATCTCCTCTCTCCTACACACCCTAACCTGAGCCTCACTATCCTCATAAAAACTCTTTACAGCCTTCAGTAACTTACTACCTATTCCTTACACTTGCAACATTTGCCACATTGCTCCCTATCCACTCTATCATATGCCTTTTCTAAATCCATAAATGCAATAAAAACTTCTCTACCTTTATCTAAATACTGTTCACATATATGCTTCACTGTAAACACTTGATCTACACATCCCCTACCCACTCTAAAGCCTCCTTGCTCATCTGCAATCCTACTCTTTTCTTACCTCTAATTCTTTCAATAATAACCCTGCCATACACTTTACCTGGTATACTCAGTAAACTTATTCCCCTATAATTTTTACACTCTCTTTTATCCCACTTCCCTTTATATAAAGGAACTATACATGCTCTCTGCCAATCCCTAGGTACCTTCCCCTCGTTCATACATTTATTAAACAAAAATACCAACCACTCCAGCACTATATCCCCCCCTGCTTTTAACATTTCTGTCATGATTCCGTCAATTCCAGCTGCTTTACCCCTTTCATTCTACGTAATGCCTCACGCACCTCCCCCACACTCACATCCTGCTCTTCTTCACTCCTAAACGATGTTGTACCTCCTGGCCAGTACATGAAATTACCGCCTCCTTTTTCATCGACATTTAAAAGTTCCTCAAAATATTCCCGCCATCTACCCAATACCTCCAGCTCCCCATCTACTAACTCCCTACTCTGTTTTTAACTGACAAATCCATTCGTTCCCTAGGCTTTCTTACCTTGTTTATCTCACTCCAAATTTTTTTCTTGTTTTCAGCAAAATTTCTTGACAGAGCCTCTCCCATTCTTTCATCCGCTCTTCTTTTGCACTCTCTCACCACTCTCTTCACCTTTCTTTTACTCTCCATATACTCTGCTCTTCTATTAACACTTTTGTTTTGTAAAAACCTCTCATAAGCTACCTTTTTTTCTTTTATCACACCCTTTACTTCTTCATTCCACCACTCACTCCTCTTTCCTCCTGCACCCACCCTCCTATAGCCACAAACTTCTGCCCCACATTCTAATACTGCATTTTTAAAACTATCCCAACTCTCTTCAACCCCCCCACTACTCCTACTTGCACTAGCCCACCTTTCTGCCAATAGTTGCTTATATCTCACCCTAACTTCCTCCTCCCTTAGTTTATACACTTTTACCTCTCTCTTACTTGCTGTTGCCATTTTCTTTTTGTCCCATCTACCTTTTACTCTAACTATAGCTACAACCAAATAATGATCTGATATATCCGTTGCCCCTCTATAAACATGTACATCCTGAAGCCTACTCATCAACCTTTATCCACCAATACATAATCCAACAAACTACTTTCCTTACGTGCTATATCATACCTTGTATATTTATTTATCCTCTTTTTCATAAAATATGTATTACTTATTACCAAACCTCTTTCTACACATAGCTCAATTAATGGTTCCCCATTTACATTAACCCCTGGCACCCCAAATTTACCTACTACTCCATCCACAACATTTTTACCCACTTTAGCATTAAGATCCCCAACCACAATTACTATCTCACTTGGTTCAAAACTCCCCACACACTCACTCAACATTTCCCAAAATCTCTCTCTCCTCTACACTTCTCTCTTCTCCAGGTGCATAAACACTTACTATAACCCACTTTTCACATCCAACCTTTATTTTACTCCACATAATCCTTGAATTTATACATTTATATTCCCTCTTTACCTGCCATAACTGATTATTCAACATTATTGCCACTCCTTCTTTAGCTCTAACTCTATTTGAAACCCTGATCTAATCCCATTTATTTCTCCCCACTGAAACTCTCCTACCCTTCAGCTTTGTCTCACTTAAAGCCAGGACATCCAGCTTCTTTTCATTCATAACATCTACAATCATCTCTTTCTT
>WNWK01016692.1:0-44249 GCA_009830355.1 Cherax destructor
CCCTGCCTTGGTGGGAAACGGTCGATGTGTAATAAAAAAAAATATAAATATATATATATATATATATATATATATATATATATATATATATATATATATATATATATATTATATATAATATATATAAATCTGTAGTGGAGGAAGGCAGGGTAGGGGTCGGCCTAGGAAAGGTTGGAGGGAGGGGTAAAGGAAGTTTTGTGCGAGGGGCTTGGACTTCCAGCAAGCATGTGTGAGCGTATTTGATAGGAGTGAATGGAGACAAATGGTTTTTAATACTTGACGTGCTGTTGGAGTGTGAGCAAAGTAACATTTATGAAGGGATTCAGGGAAACCGGCAGGCCGGACTTGAGTCCTGGAGATGGGAAGTACAGTGTCTGCACTCTGAAGGAGGGGGTGTTAATGTTGCAGTTTATAACTGTAGTGTAAAGCACCCCTCTGGCAAGACAGTGATGGAATGAATGATGATGAAAGTTTTTCTTTTCGGGCCACCCTGCCTTGGTGGGAATCGGCCGATGTGTTAATAAAAAAAAAAAAAAAAATATATATGTCGTGCCGATTAGGTAAAACTGGTCAATTAGCAAGAACTCATCTAAAATTAAGTCCTTTCTAAAAATTTCTCTTATACGTTTAAAGATATATTTTTTTCATATATGTTAATGTAAGAATTTATAATTTTGTACCAAGAGAAACTTTGAAAACCTACCTAACCTTATTACAACAAGCACAATTTAATTTAGCCTAACCCAACTAAATATCTTTTAGATACGTTACCGTTAATTTAATAATAATCAAACACAATGAAGTATATTTTTTTCGTTATGTTCAGAATGATTTTGGCGAAATTATTGCATACACAAATTTTCACTTGTCTTATATGGCAAGGTGAGCGTTGCTATTTAAGCCAAAATCTCAAGTTTTACCTAATCGGCACGACATATATATATATATATATATATATATATATGTCGTGCCGATTACAAAACTTGCGTTTAACAAATGCAACGCTCCTGCCATATAAGACAAGTGAAAATTGTATAATAATTCCAAAAGCAATCTAAACATAAAGAAAAATATATTTCATTGTGTTTGTTTATTTAATTAATGTTAACGTATCTAAAATATTCAGTTGGGTTAGGCTAAATAAATTGTGCTTGTTAATAGGTGGAATGGTTTCAAAGTTCTCTTGTACAAGTATAAAAATTTTTACATTAACATGAAAAATATTCTTTAAACGTATAGAAAAATTTTAGAAGGGACTAAATACAAATGAGTTCTTGCTAATCGTTACCAGTTTATTCAATCTTACATATATATATATATATATATATATATATATATGTCGTGCCGATTAGGTAAAACTGGTCAATTAGCAAGAACTCATCTAAAATTAAGTCCTTTCTAAAATTTTCTCTTATACGTTTAAAAGATATATTTTTTCATTTACGTTAATGTAAGAATTTATAATTTTGTACCAAGAGAAACTTTGAAAACCTACTAACCTTATTACAACAAATGCTATTTAATTTAGCCTAACCCAACTAAATATATTTTAGATACGTTAACATTAATTTAATAATAAACAAATACAATGAAATATATTTTTCGTTATGTTCATAATGATTTTGGCGAAATTATTGCATACACAAATTTTCACTTGTCTTATATGGCAAGGTGAGCGTTGCTATTTAAGCCAAAATCGCAAGTTTTACCTAATCGGCACGACTATATATATATATATATATATATATATATATATATATATATATATATATATATATATATATATGTCTGCCGATTAAAAATCTGGTCAATTAGCAAGAACTCATCTAAATTAAGTCATTTCTAAATTTTTCTTATACGTTTAAAGATATATTTTTTAATTTATGTTAATGTAAAATTTATAATTTTGTACCAAGAGAAACTTTGAAAACCTACCTAACCTTATTACAACAAGCGAAATTTAATTTTTGCCTAACCCAACTAAATATATTTTAGATATGTTTACAATAATTTAATAACAAACAAACACAATGAAATATATTTTTTCGTTAAGTTCAGAATGATTTTGCGAAATTATTGCATACACAAATTTTCGCTTGTCTTATATGGCAAGGTGAGCGTTGCTATTTAAGCCAAAATCGCAAGTTTTACATAATCGGCACGACATATATATATATATATATATGTCATTGCCGTACTTGCGTTACAATAACAACTCTTCTTCCATATAAGAGTGAAAATTTGTGTATCAATAATTTCGCCAAAATCATTCTGAT
This sequence comes from Cherax destructor, assembly GCA_009830355.1. Taxonomy (NCBI): domain Eukaryota; kingdom Metazoa; phylum Arthropoda; class Malacostraca; order Decapoda; family Parastacidae; genus Cherax; species Cherax destructor. The sequence goes on from WNWK01016692.1 coordinate 2,277, forward strand.
AATAACGAAAAAATATATTTCATTGTGTTTGATTATTATTAAATTAATGTTAAAGTATCTAAAATATATTTGGAATGGTTAGGCTAAATTAAATTGCGCTTGTTAATAGGTAGGTAATTTTCAAGTTTCTCTTTGTACAAAATTATAAATTCTTACATTAACATAAATGAAAAATATATCTTTAAACGTATAAGAAATTTTTAGAAAGACTTAATTTTAAATGAGTTCTTGCTAATTGACCAGTTTTACCTAATCGGCACGACATATATATATATATATATATATATATATGTCGTGCCGATTGTAAACTTGCGATTTTGGCTTAAATAGCAACGCTCACCTTGCCATATAGGACAAGTGAAAATTTGTATGCAATAATTTCGCAAAAATCATTCTGACACAACGAAAAAATATATTTCATTGTGTTTGTTTATTATTAAATTAATGTTAACGTATCTAAAATATATTTAGTTAGGTTAGGCTAAATTAAATTGCGCTTGTTATAATAAGGTTAGGTAGGTTTTCAAAGTTTCTCTTGAGTACAAAATTATAATTTTTACATTAACATAAATGAAAAAATATATCTTTAAACGTATAAGAAAATTTTAGAAAAGACTTAATTTTAGAGGAGTTCTTGCTAATTGACCAGTTTTACCTAATCGGCATGACTATATATATATATATATATATGTCGTGCCGATTAGGTAAAACTGGTCAATTAGCAAGAACTCATCTAAATTAATTCCTTTCTAAAATTTTCTCTTATACTTTTAAAGATATATTTTTTCATTTATGTTAATGTAAGAATTTATAATTTTGTACCAAGAGAAACTTTGAAAACCTACTAACCTTATTACAACAAGCGCAATTTAATTTAGCCTAACCCAACTAAATATATTTTAGATACGTTAACATTAATTTAATAATAAACAAACACAATGAAATATATTTTTTTCGTTATGTTCAGAATGATTTTGGCGAAATTATTGCATACAAATTTTCACTTGTCTTATATGGCAAGGTGAGCGTTGCTATTTAAGCAAATCACAAGTTTTAACTAATGGCACACATATATATATATATATATATATATATATATATATATATATATATATATATATATATATATATATTATATTATATATATATATATATATATATATATATATATATATATATATATATATATATATATATATATATATATATATATTTTTTTTTCTTTTCAACGTCGGCCGTCTCCCACCGAGGCAGGGTGACCCAAAAAGAAAATCCCCAAAAGAAAATACTCATCATCATTCAACAATTTCACCACACTGATACATAATCACTGTCTTTGCAGAGGCGCTCAGATACGACAGCTGAGAATAGTCCCTCCCAGGTGTCACTATCCCAGACCCCTCCTTTAAAGTGCAGGCATTGTACTTCCCATTTCCAGGACTCAAGTCCAACTAAATCAATCAACTAAATCAATATATATATATATGTCGTGCCGATTAGGTAAAACTGGTCAATTAGCAAGAACTCATCTAAAATTAAGTCCTTTCTAAAATTTTCTCTTATACGTTTAAAGATATATTTTTTTCATTTATGTTAATGTAAAAATTTATAATTTTGTACCAAGAGAAACTTTGAAAACCTACCTAACCTTATTACAACAAGCGCAATTTAATTTAGCCTAACCCAACTAAATATATTTTAGATACGTTAACATTAATTTAATAATAAACAAACACAATGAAATATATTTTTTTCTTTACTCAGGAAATCGTAATGACACGATTGCAAACAAACCACATACCACGGGTGGGGTTCGAACCCGCGGTCAGAGAATCTCAGAACTCCAGACAGTCGCGAAAATTTGTGTATGCAATAATTTCGCCAAAATCATTCTGAACATAACGAAAAAATATATTTCATTGTGTTTGTTTATTATTAAATTAATGTTAACGTATCTAAAATATATTTAGTTGGGTTAGGCTAAATTAAATTGCGCTTGTTGTAATAAGGTTAGGTAGGTTTTCAAAATTTCTCTTGGTACAAAATTATAAATTCCTACATTAACATAAATGAAAAATATATCTTTAAACGTATAAGAAAAATTTTAGAAAGGACTTAATTTTAGATGAGTTCTTGCTAATGACAGTTTTATAATCACTTCTATATATATATATATATATATATATATATATATATATATATATATATATATATATATATATATATATATATATATATGTCGTGCCGATTAGGTAAAACTGGTCAATTAGCAAGAACTCATCTAAAATTAAGTCCTTTCTAAAATTCTCTCTTATACGTTTAAAGATGTATTTTTTCATTTCATTTATGGTAATGTAAAGTTTATAATTTTGTATCAGAGAAACTTTGAAAACCTACCTAACCTTATTACAACAAGCGCAATTTAATTTAGCCTAACAACTAAATATATTTTAGATACGTTAACATTAATTTAATAATAAACAAACACAATGAAATATATTTTTCGTTAGGTTCAGAATGATTTTGGCGAAATTATTGCATACACAAATTTTCACTTGTCTTATATGGCAAGGTGTGCATTGCTATTTTAAGCCAAGTCGCAAGTTTTACCTAATCAATGTACGACATATATATATATATATATATATATATATATATATATATATATATATATATATATATATATATATTTATATATGTCGTGCCGATTAGGTAAAACAGGTCAATTAGCAAGAACTCATCTAAAATTAAGTCCTTTCTAAAATTTTCTCTTATACGTTTAAAGATATATTTTTTTTATTTATGTTAATGTAAGAATTTATAATTTTGTACGAAGAAACTTTGAAAACCTACCTAACCTTATTATAACAAGCGCAATTTAATTTAGCCTAACCCAACTAAATATATTTTAGATACGTTAACATTAATTTAATAATAAACAAACACAATGAAATATATTTTTCGTTATCTTCAGAATGATTTTGGCGAAATTATTGCATACACAAATTTTCACTTGTCTTATATGGCAAGATGAGCGTTGCTATTTAAGCCAAAATAGCAAGTTTTACCTAATCGGCACGACATATATATATATGTCGTGCCGATTAGGTAAAACTGGTCAATTAGCAAGAACTTATCTAAAATTAAGTAGTTTCTAAAATTTTCTCTTATACGTTTAAAGATATATTGTTTTCATTTATGTTAATGTAAGAATTTATAATTTTGTACCAAGAGAAACTTTGAAAACCTACCTAACCTTATTACAACAAGCGCAATTTAATTTAGCCTAACCCAACTAAATATATTTTAGATACTTTAACATTAATTTAATAATAAACAAACACAATGAAATATTTTTTTTTTTCGTTATGTTCAGAATGATTTTGGCGAAATTATTGCATACACAAATTTTCACTTGTCTTATATGGCAAGGTGAGCGTTGCTATTTAAGCCAAAATCATGAAGTTTTAACTAATCGGCACGACATATATATATATATATATATATATATATATATATATATATATATATATATATATATATATATATATATATATATATATATATATATATATATATATATATATATATATATATATATATATATATATATATATATATATATATATATATTTTTTTCTTTTCAACACGTCGGCCGTCTCCCACCGAGGCAGGGTGACCCAAAAAGAAAATCCCCAAAAAGAAAATACTTTCATCATCATTCAACAATTTCACCACACTGATACATAATCACTGTCTTTGCAGAGGCGCTCAGATACGACAGCTGAGAATAGTCCCTCCCAGGTGTCACTATCCCAGACCCCTCCTTTAAAGTGCAGGCATTGTACTTCCCATTTCAGGACTCAAGTCCAACTAAATCAATCAACTAAATCAATATATATATATATGTCGTGCCGATTAGGTAAAACTGGTCAATTAGCAAGAACTCATCTAAAATTAAGTCCTTTCTAAAATTTTCTCTTATACGTTTAAAGATATATTTTTTTCATTTATGTTAATGTAAAAATTTATAATTTTGTACCAAGAGAAACTTTGAAAACCTACCTAACCTTATTACAACAAGCGCAATTTAATTTAGCCTAACCCAAGCTAAATATATTTTAGATACGTTAACATTAATTTAATAATAAACAAACACAATGAAATATATTTTTCTTTACTCAGGAAATCGTAATGACACGATTGCAAACAAACCACATACCACGGGTGGGGTTCGAACCCGCGGTCAGAGAATCTCAGAACTCCAGACAGTCGCGAAAATTTGTGTATGCAATAATTTCGCCAAAATCATTCTGAACATAACGAAAAAAATATATTCATTGTGTTTGTTTATTATTAAATTAATGTTAACGTATCTAAAATATATTTAGTTGGGTTAGGCTAAATTAATGCGCTTGTTGTAATAGGTTAGGTAGTTTTCAAATTTCTTGTACAAAATTATAAATTCCTACATTAACATAAATGAAAAATATATCTTTAAACGTATAAGAAAATTTTAGAAGACAATTAGATGAGTTCTGCTGACAGTTTCCTAATCGGCACATATATATATATATATATATATATATATATATATATATATATATATATATATATATATATATATATATATATATATATATATATATATATGTCGTGCCGATTAGGTAAAACTGGTCAATTAGCAAGAACTCATCTAAAATTAAGTCCTTTCTAAAATTCTCTCTTATACGTTTAAAGATGTATTTTTTCATTTCATTTATGGTAATGTAAAAGTTTATAATTTTGTATCAAGAGAAACTTTGAAAACCTACCTAACCTTATTACAACAAGCGCAATTTAATTTAGCCTAACCCAACTAAATATATTTTAGATACGTTAACATTAATTTAATAATAAACAAACACAATGAAATATATTTTTTCGTTAGGTTCAGAATGATTTTGGCGAAATTATTGCATACAAAATTTTCACTTGTCTTATATGGCAAGGTGTGCATTGCTATTTAAGCCAAGTCATAGTTTTACCTAATCGGTACGACATATATATATATATATATATATCATATATATATATATATATATATATATATATATATATATATATATATTATATATATGTCGTGCCGATTAGGTAAAACAGGTCAATTAGCAAGAACTCATCTAAAATTAAGTCCTTTCTAAAATTTTCTCTTATACGTTTAAAGATATATTTTTTCATTTATGTTAATGTAAGAATTTATAATTTTGTACGAAGAGAAACTTTGAAAACCTACCTAACCTTATTATAACAAGCGCAATTTAATTTAGCCTAACCCAACTAAATATATTTTAGATACTTTAACATTAATTTAATAATAAACAAACACAATGAAATATTTTTTTTTTTCGTTATGTTCAGAATGATTTTGGCGAAATTATTGCATACACAAATTTTCACTTGTCTTATATGGCAAGGTGAGCGTTGCTATTTAAGTCAAAATCGCAAGTTTTACCTAATCGGCACGACATATAAAACGAAAGCCTGTAATTGTTTTACATGATGGTAGGATTGCTGGTGTCTTTTTTCTGTCTCATAAACATGCAAGATTTCAGGTATGTCTTGTTACTTCTACTTACACTTAGGTCACACTACACATTCATGTACAAACATATATATATATATACACACCCCTCTGGGTTTTCTTCTATTTTCTTACTAGTTCTTATTTCCTCTTCTCCATGGGGAAGTGGAACAGAATTCTTCCTCCGTAAGCCATGCGTGTCGTAAGAGGCGACTAAAATGCCGGGAGCAAGGGGCTAGTAACCCCTTCTCCTGTATATATTACTAAATGTAAAAGGAGAAACTTTCGTTTTTCCTTTTGGGCCACCCCGCTTCAGTGGGAAACGGCCGACGTGTTGAAAGAAGAAAAGATATATATATATATATATATATATATATATATATATATATATATATATATATATATGTCGTGCCGATTAGGTAAAACTTGCGATTTTGGCTTAAATAGCAACGCTCACCTTGCCATATAAGACAAGTTAAAATTTGTGTATGCAATAATTTCGCCAAAATCATTCTGAACATAACGAAAAAAATATATTTAATTGTGTTTGTTTATTATTAAATTAATGTTAACGTATCTAAAATATATTTAGTTGGGTTAGGCTAAATTAAATTGCGCTTGTTGTAATAAGGTTAGGTAGGTTTTCAAAGTTTCTCTTGGTACAAAATTATAAATTCTTACATTAACATAAATGGAAAAAATATATCTTTAAACGTATTAGAGGAAATTTTAGAAAAGACTTAATTTTAGATGAGTTCTTGCTAAATGACCAGTTTTACCTAATCGGTACGACATATATATATATATATATATATATATATATATATATATATATATATATATGCAAAAAGATCACAGTAAACAGGTGATATCAAAATATGCAAGACAACCACTATGAAAAAAATAGAGGAATTCCAAGCGTTTCGTGACTACTCACATTATCCAAAAAGGGACAACCAACCCTATTCAACCAAAAATATGTTGGTTCTCCCTTACCATGAAAACTTGGTTGATATGCCTTCCTGTCTTAAGAATTTTAATATCAAAGTTGTATTTAAAAATCTTGATACAGTAAAAAGACTTTTGCTAAAAAAATCCCCCCAAAATGCTGACGGATGTGTCTATAAGATTCCCTGTAAAATATGCGATAAAGTTTATTACGGTCAAACTGGTAAAACTCTTGAACTAAGATTAAAACAACATAAATATAGCATTAGAACTGGACAAGATTCTAATGCTCTATTTATTCATGTGAGAGATTTTAACCATCAATTATATATATATATATATATATATATATATATATATATATATATATATATATATATATATATATATATATATATTCTGGTTACTCTGAAACAGAGTTTGTAGGTTCGAGTCCTGCTGTGGAAGTAGAGACAATGCTTATATATATATGGTAACTGCCTCCGCTTCCTCACTTTCCAGACTACTCTACTTCTTGACAACTTTATGACTGAATAAATACTTCCTAAAATCATTGTGACTTATATGAGTCTTCAACTTCCAATTGTGACCTCTCGTTGCTGTGCCCCATCCAGTCTCTGTCCACCTTGTCGATTCGTCTCAGTATTTTATGTCGTTATCATGACCGCCCTGTCCCTCTTGTACTACAGTGTCGTCAGACCGAGTTCCTTGCCTCGTAGGACATGCCCCTTAGCTCTAGGACAAGTCTTATTGCAATCCTTAAAACTGTTTCTAGTTTCCTGACGTGCTTGGCAAGGTGAGGGTTCCAAACTAGAGTTGCATACTCCAATATGGGCCTGATGTACAATATGTACAGGGTCCGGAACGACTCCTTACTTAGATATCGGATTTTTTTTCTTAGGTTCACTAGTTGCCCATATACTGCAGCAGTTATTTGATCGATGTACGCCTCAGGGATGTGCTCGTTATTATACACACTCCAAGATCCTTTTCTTTGAGTGAGGTTTGTAGTCTTTGGCCCCCTAGACTGTTCTCTCTCTGCGGTCATCACGACCTTGCACTTGGTGGGGTTGAACTCTATGAGCCAAATGCTGGACCAGGCCTGCAGCCTGTTCAGATCACTCTGTACTCCTGCCTTGTCCTCCTTCGACTGAATTCTCCTCATTAAATTCACGTCATCAGTAAACAGGGACACTTCTGAGTCTATTCATTCATGGTCCAAGTCGGACCGAAACGTCGTCGTAAGCTCCTCTCTTCTATGTGCAGGATATTTGTAAACTATTCATTCCGTCATGTCATTCACATATACCGGAAACAGCACCAGTCCTAGGACTGACCCCTGTAGAACCCTGCTTGTCACATTCGCCCACTCTGACACCTCATCAAGTATCATGACTCGGAGATGCCTTCCCGTCAGGTATTCTCTGATCCATCGCAGTGTCTTCCCTGATATGCCTGCCTTGTCCTCCAGCGTGTGCACTAGTCTTTTGTGTGGAAATGTGTCTAAAGCCTTCTTACAGTCCAAGAAAACGCAATCTACCCACCTCTCTCTCTCTCTCTCTTGTCTTACTGGTGTCACCTTTTCATAAAACTCTAAAAGGTTTCTGACACAGAATTTCCCCTCTCTGAATCCGTGTTGGTTGTCGTTTATAAGTTCGTTCTTTCTTAGGAGGTCCACCACTCTTCACCTGATAATTTCCATGCCTTTCTTATAATACTTGTCTGTGACACTGATCTGTATTTTAATACTTTGTTTTTCTCGTTTTTTTTAATATAGGGGATACATTTGCTGTCTTCCATACCTCAGGTAGTCGCCCTGTTTAGATAGATATGTTGAGAATTGTTGTTAGTGGTACACAGAGCTCCTCTGATCTTTCTCTCAGGACCCACGGATAGATGTTATCTGGCCTTATCGCCTTTGAGATATCTAATTCGTTTATCAGCTCTTCACCTCCTCCTCGATTGTCCAGCATGTCCAGCACTTGCTGGACATGATACAAACAACATGCAACAAACAACATGCTCCTCATATACTTCTAGATCGTTTCTTGTAAACTCCCTTCCTTCCTTCTTCAGCCTTATTACCTGGTCTTTGATTATTGTTTTCTTCCTGATGTGACTGTACAGTAGCTTTGGATCAGACTTACCTTTCGCTGCTGTGTCATTTTCGTATTGTCACTCGGCCCCCCTCTTACCGGTACATATTCATTTCTTGCTCTTCGACTTCTCTCCTTGTACTCATGGGTCCTTTGTCTTCTATATTTCTTCCATTTTCTAGCACACTTGGTTTTAGCTTGTCTATACCTTTGGGTGACCCAAGGGATCGTCCTGGCCTTCTCATTATGTCTGTCGCCCTTGAGTACAAACCTCCTCCTCCTCCTCTTACTGTTTTCCCTGCCAATTCTCTGTCCCACTGGACCTCGTGCAGGAAATTTCTCATGACTGTATAGTTCCCTCTGTTGTTTCTTGGCTTCATTCTTCCTGCCGCCCTGCCTCCTCTCCACTTGTAACTCTAGTACAGCGTGTGCATGTGTGTTTGTGTGAATGATATTAATTCACAAATTAATTTTCACTGCATTCTCTCACACTTAATTTAAAAGTATTTTCATTGTGTATTGGACAGTTCTTCTTGTGTGTCTGACTATCTTTTAAAAAGGTAGTATACACAAACCAGTGCATAAATATTCATCTAAAATAAACTCTTCAAAAAGTACTTACTTGAATTATTTTCGTAACATCCTCATTGTCGTAGACGCCGGAGGATATTCCTGAAAAGGAGCCTCAAATAGATGCTAATATTATATTCACATCGTACGTAAGAATCGACTTAATTTTGTGTTCCAAATCAAAAAATGTATAAGGAACTTTTTGAAAACCTTTCTAAATAATTGATGTTTAGAGATATTCCTCTCAGTGTATTGATATTCTGCACTACACATGTGGAGCTTGTGATACCCAGCACTACACATGTGGAGCTTGTGATAACCTACCATTGACACACATGTGAGCTTGATACCAGCACTAACATGTTGACTTTGACTACCAGCACTACACATTGGAGCTTTGATCGACTCTGATTTGATACCCAGCACTACTGTGTAGCTACACATGTGGTGTGATACCCAAAGCACTACACATGTGGAGCTTGTGATACCCAGCACTACACATGTGGAGCTTGTGATACCCAGCACTACACATGTGGAGCTTGTGATACCCAGCACTACACATGTGGAGCTTGTGATACCCAGCACTACACATGTGGAGCTTGTGATACCCAGCACTACACATGTGGAGCTTGTGATACCCAGACTACACATGTGGAGCTTGTGATACCCAGCACTACACATGTGGAGCTTGTGATACCAAGCACTACACATGTGAGCTTGTGATACCCAGACTACACATGTGAGCTTGTGATACCCAGCACTACACATGTGAGCTTGTGATACCAGCACTACACATGTGAGCTTGTGATACCCAGCACTACACATGTGGAGCTTGTGATACCCAGACTACACATTGAGCTTGTGATACCCGCACTACACATGTGAGCTTGTGATACCCAGCACTACACATGTGGAGCTTGTGATACGCCAGTGCTACCAGCACCATGTGCTGCTTGTGATACCAGCACTACACATGCTGCTTGGATACCCGCACTAACATGTGCTTGTGATACCAGCACTACACATGTGGAGCTTGGATACCAGCACTACACATGTGGCTTGTGATACCCAGACTACACATGTGGAGCTTGTGATACCAGCACTACACATGTGGAGCTTGTGATACCAAGCACTACACATGTGGAGCTTGTGATACCAGCACTACACATGTGCTTGTGATACGCCTACACATGTGCTGCTTGTGATACCCAGCACTACACATGTGGCTTGTGATACCCGGCACTACACATGTGGAGCTTGTGATACCCAGCACTACACAGTGGGCTTGTGATACCCGGCCTACACAGTGGCTTGTGATACCCAGCACTACACACGTGCTGTTGTGATACCCGCCTACACATGTGCTGCTTGTGATACCCAGCACTACACATGTGGAGCTTGTGATACCAAGCACTACACATGTGGGCTTGTGATACCCAGCACTACACATGTGGAGCTTGTGATACCAGCACTACACATGTGGAGCTTGTGATACCAAGCACTACACATGTGGAGCTTGTGATACCCAGCACTACACATGTGCTGCTTGTGAACCAAGCCTACACAGTGAGCTTGTGATACCCAGCACTACACATGTGTAAGGCTTGTGATACCCAGCACTACACATGTGGAGCTGTGATACGCAGCACTACACATGTGGAGCTTGTGATACCCGGCGCTACACATGTGCTGCTTGTGATACCCGGCTCTACACACGTGCTGCTTGGATACCCGGCACTACACACGTGCTGCTTGTGATACCGGCACTACCATGTGGAGCTTGTGATACCAAGCCTACACATATGGAGCTTGTGATACCCAGTACTACACATGTGGAGCTTGTGATCCCAGCACTCACATGGAGCTTGTGATACCAAGCACTACACATGTGGAGCTTGTGATACCCAGCACTACACATGTGCTGCTTGTGAAACCCGGCTCTACACACGTGCTGCTTGTGATACCCAGCACTACACATGTGGAGCTTGTGATACCCAGCACTACACATGTGGAGCTTGTGATACCCGGCACTACACACGTGCTGCTTGTGATACCCGGCACTACACATGTGGAGCTTGTGATACCCAGCACTACACATGTGCTGCTTGTGGCATCAAAAGATAACATACTTAATACTACACATATGCAACTTGTGAAATCCAGAAAACCTGATCATTCACAAATCATTTAATGGCAAATACAAAGTGACTAGAGTAAAAATATAGAGGGGCAGTAGAAAGAGGCGAGGAAATAATTGCCATATCTTCTACTATATGAATTGTCGGAACACAGTAAATATAATAAGATATACAGAAGTTAATTACATCCTTGGAATATGTAAATGTCAATGCAATAAGGAAAAGACTTAGTTAAATATGGAAAAGAAGTACATGCCTGCTGAATGACACATACAGCGGAATATATAATTTCACATTCACAGAGTCAAAAGGAAGGAAAGAAGTTTGGCTCTGTATGTTTGGAAAAAAATAAACTGCAGCATCAGAAATAATGTATGGCAGGAGGGACGGAAACGGTAACTATATGGCTACAGTTTTTTGAAGAGCGTAAAAAACTAAATTTAGGTATGGTCTACAGACTTCCTAAACTAGACAGTGACCTGGTAAACTTCCTTGAGATAAAATTGCTAAATGCCTTTAAGTACACAAATATTGTTCTAGTAAGAGATTTCATTTCCAGTGAAATTGATTGGAACAATCTGAATGTAACCTAGAAACTAGTTACTATTTTTTAATAGCAATTACTAACAGAGTCAATTTGATAAAATAATTTGCTAGACTTGGTTCTGGCCAGCAAGGAGTCTCTGGTAATCAATCTTTAGGGTAATGAAGAGCATGGAGTAAACAAAATTTAATTAAATTTCAATAGTGCATCAGCTGCCTAATTAACAATAATGAAGTTAAGGTTCCTGTTTTCCGTGCCATGAATGTTGCTGTGATGAGGGATTACTTAAACAGTGTTAATTGAGGTCACTTGACAAGGAGTTATCAGGTCAGAGACCTGACAGATGGACTTTTTGGTTTAAAGTATCACATTTTCAGAACATCATACAAGCTGCTTAATGAACATGTTCCTAGCAGAGAAATTAGATGAAACCTAAATAAACCTAAGTGAACAAATAACAGACTGAAACACTTTTTTGGTGAAAAGAGACGCAGTTATAAATGAATCAAATGAAGAGAGGATAACTATATGGAATAGTATTTCTATTTTTAGTGGGAAATCAATAAAATAAATAAGAAAAAATAAAAGTATTTATGAACTAATACCTGGAGCATACCTGGAGAGGGTTTCGGAGGTCAACGCCCCCACGTCCAAGTCTGTGACTAGGTCTCGTGGTGGATCAGGGTCTGATCAAGCAGGCTGTTACTGTTGGCCACACGTAAACCGACGTACGAACCACAGCCCGGCTGACCAGGTACTGACTTCAGGTACCTGTCCAATGCCTTCAAAAAAACAAAGGGGTCTATTGGTAATGCCCCTTTATGTATGCTGGGAAGCAGTTGAAAGGTCTTGGGCCCCTGATACTTATTGTGTTGTCTCGGCGTATTCGTGGCACCTCTGTTTTTCACAAGGGGGGACGTTGCACTGCCTGCCTAGTTTTTTGCTTTCTTAGGGAGTGATGACTTCATTGTAGGAACACTTCAAATTGGGTTATAAATGTGATGATAGCAGTGATGTATAACCCACCACTGAACAGCAGGAGTCCAAGACAAGAGTGTGATGAGTACAAGTAGCCAGAAGGGCTTATATGGATAGGACAAAATTTCTCATCATGGGGGATTTCAATCATAAGGAGATTGACTGGGAAAGCCTAGAGCCACCAACATGTTAGGGATACAACCAGAGAGAGGGGCATGTTGCAGCAAGGCTGAATCTCATATTCACCTTGAACAGTTTAGACATAGGGAATATCACACACAAAAGACCCCTTGGTGCTAGTGATCACGACGTCCTGAGTTTTGACGTCCTTGTAGAGTTAACAGTGGATAAGGAAGCAACACCAGAAGGATGGTAGAAGCGAAACTTCTAAAAAGGGTACTACATAGACATGAGGAGATTCCTGCATCAAGTGCAGTGGGAAAGAGAACTATGCATGAGCCCTTCTGGTCACTTTGGCAAGTGTGTCAACCATCGAACCATTACTCCCATCATACTCTTGCCTTGGCCTCCTGCTATTCTATGGTGGGTTATGCATCACTGCAATTACCACCTTGGGACCTCCTGACTGAAGCATTCCCATTATGTAATCTCTTGCTTCTCCTCTGTCTCCTCTCTCCAGCTCATCAAAATCTCATTGCTTTTTGATCAGCAGTGCCACTCCTCCACCCCCTCTGTTCCCTCTGTCTTTCCTCAGGATCTGATATCCCATTGGAAAGATGGCATCTGTTATCATCCCTATGAACTTGGTTTCACTGAGGGCTATGATGTCCAATTATGTCTCTTTGACTCTTTCGTGCCACTTCTCCCACTTATTCGTTATTCCATCAGCGTTGGTGTACCATACCTTCAGTTTCCTCTCCAACACTGTTTTGGGGGTCTGTGGGGGTGAGGGACCTGGCGGTGTGCTGCAGGATTCTTCAGCATAGTGTGGAGTGGGAGCTGTAAGTGTGGATTGTGGTCTGTGTTGGGATAGTGTGTTTGGTTGTGCGGTTCTGGGATGGTTCTGTGTGCTTGCTCTTGTTGTTCTGCCCTGCTCTGGTTGTCCTCTGCTGATTCTGTCCTTGTCTCTCTTCCTAGCTCCTTTTGCTTTTGTCTCCACTCTCTCAGCTGCTGTCATTCTGATTTTGTTCTGTCTCAGTCTAGGAACATCCTCTTGTATGCTGAAGATTCCTTCAGCTGTGGTTTCTCTTGCAGGATCCTGTTTCACACTGTTTCTGTCTTGAAAATCAGCTTGACCAGCCGTTTTCTCCCCTTCGAGTACCCCCCTATTCTCTGAAAATTTACTATCTCAGACATGTCCTCTTGTCCTATTTCTCTGATGATGTTTTCAGTCTCCTGTCTTTCCTCCTGCTGTCTTTCATTGCGTGTCCTTAACTCACTCTCCTGAAACCTGTTAATAAACACTGACTTCTCCCTCTCTGCCTCCCATTGTCTTTCCCTCTGTGTCTTCCCAATGTTTTCCTCTAGCTTTTGGTGGCCTGGTCGTGCCACTGCGTGTGACCTGTCCCCCTCTCCATCTTCACCCCCTCCCCCACCACTACCCCTGCTCCCAGCTGCTCTCCCCCTTCATTCCTTGGCCCTGCTTGGTGGGCTGATAGGGAATTAACATAGGTTATGTCTCCTTCCTTCCTGTGGGGTTCCTTCTTCAGTTGGGGTGTATCAGCTTCAGATGCTATGTCCCCTCTGGTCTATACCCCTGTAACTCACTTCAGCCTATTTACCTCACATTCTAGGGCCCTTATCTGGTTACTGCAGCTTTGACTTGTAACTCCCATTTCTTCTTCTCCTCCAACCTCCCTTCCAATTTCACACAAAGCTCTGCCTCCACCCATTTCTCCATTTTTGCAGAAACCTCACCTAGTTTACTCTCCCACTCTTGTTCTATCCTTTTGCATTGCTCTTCCATCCATTCTTCCCTACCAGAGCCATTGTCCTCTGATCCCCTGGGCCTTCGAGTTCCCCTCTGAGCCACCATTGTTTGCTGTAGTTGTCTGTGTGTTTGGGGGAGTGTAAGGTTTAAGGGGGAGAGAGATGGGGAGAGGAACATGGAGAGTGATGGAAGGGTGGGGAAGGGGCTAGAGGGAAAAGGGTGAAAGGGAGAAAGGAAAAGAGAGGGGAATGTGGGAACAGGGAGAGGGAGAGAAAAGGGAGAGGGGAAAGAGCAAAATAGAGAAGGGAGAGGGAGAGGAGAGAGAGAGAGAGATGGAGAAAGAGAGAGAGAGTAGGGAGGGTGTGAGTGTGGGTGAGAGAAAGAGAAGGAGAGAGAGTAGGGAGGGTGTGTCTATGAGTGGGTGGGGGTTGTAAGGGGGGCCAGGGAGAGTGATGGATGGGTGGAGAAAGAGTGGGAAGGGAGCTAGAGGGAAAAGGGATGGAAGGGAGGAAGGAAAAGAGAGGGGAATAGGGAGACAGGGAGAAGGAAGGAGAGGAAGAGAAAAGGGAGAGTGGAAAGAGCGAGAGAGAATTGAGAGGGGGAGAAATGGAGAGAGGGAGAGAGAGAGAGAGAGAGAGATGGGGAGAGAGAAAGTGTGAGTGTGTGTGTGTGTGTGTGTGTGTGTGTGTGTGTGTGTGTGTGAGAGAGCATGAGAGTGTGAGTGTGTATGTATATGAATATGTGTGAGTGTGTTTGTGGATGAGTGTGTTTGTGAGTGGCTCAGCTGTGGTAACCTGGCATCTATCAATAATTAATTTATCCCGTCAGGTGATATTAGCAGGCCAAGTGATGTCATAAACAGTTGTGATCTAGTTTTTGTATAACGTCTGGTGATTCAATGTGTAACTTGAAGGGTAATTTAAATGCAGATTTTTTTATCCGAAATGTGTGAGGGTAATTTAACTCTGGTAAGGCGAGGGAACCCAGCCACGGTAATGTTATTGAACTTGAATGAAGATTTAACCCACCACATAAGGTTGTAACAGAGGTTTGTATCTCCCTCTTTATGGTAACTGATGTCTTGTCTTTTGATTAAAAAAGTGTGAGGTAATTAGTGAATTCCAGGCAGGCACTGCTGAAATGCCATGATCATCTGACCACAAGTCTGTCTTCACGGCATTGAGGACTCCAACAGAACGAAGTGAAAAATCTAACAACCCGACAGCGAAAAGAGTAAACTAGCCAGCCCTTTGCTCTGAGCTTGCGTCCTCCAATTGGAATGTTTTACTCTAAGGTGATGTCGACAACCAAATGAATGCCTTCACCGTACACATACTTGAATGTCCAACAAAAACACATAAGTCACCGGCAGTATGTGATGAAGCCTTCAGATGAGCCTTAGCTCGACTTTCATTGTCAAGAGACTGCTACTGCTAAATGCAAAGCTTGGAGAAGATATAAGAGGCATCCCACTAACTATAACAGGAACCTGCACAGGAATGCCTTTTGTCAAACAGAAGAAGTCCAATAGTGGACCATCTCTGTAAGCGGTGACAATAAGGCAAGATAAAGTGATTCTTCTCCTTAGATCCCTGGAACAAGAAAAAGGGTGTGGGACCAGATGAGGTGATCCCAACATTGCCGAGTAGATGTGCAGACTAGCTAGCATCACTTCTAACTCTATCAGCACTGCACAACAAAGTGTAAATGATCTCTTTGGAAAGAGGGTAATAATCTCATAGCAGATTACAACGTTTTTCGACTATCATTTGTTTCTTTGTAACCGTCAATATGGCTTCAGAAAAGGTCACTTTGCACCTGATCTGCTGTTAAACGTCTCCACTAAGTGGCACCAGTCATCTAAGATCAGCGGTGTACAGGCAATTAACATTGGACATTGCTTGTACTTTCGACCAAGTATGGCACCAGGGACTCTTTGCAAAACTGCATACACTAAGAGTTGCTGGCTCTGCACTATGCCTCTTCAGTCATTACCATTAAGGTAGATCTGTAAGAGTAGTTATCAATGGGACAGAGTGTAAGTGTTCCACCAGGAAGTGTGCTGGGGCCATTAGTATGGAATGTCTGTTTCAATGACTTTCTTTAATTCAACCCAGAATCCCATGCATATACAGACAACTTTAAATAACAAAAAAGGCACAATACCGTCCTTCACTCTGGCTCCGCTATGTAGATGACATCTTTGCTCTTTGGCCTCATGACTTAAGTCTCTTCCAACCTTTTCTTGATGCTCTTAATAATCTTGCCCCTTCCATTAAGTTTAAAGCTGATTGGGAATCTAATTCTTTGCTTCCTTTCCTTGATGTTCATGTCCACCGTTCAGTTACAGGTTTTGCCTTCTCCGTGTACCGCAAGCCTATGCACAGTGGCATGTACATTCATTACTTCTCTTATCATGCCTCCTCTGTCAAGAAGAGTGTTCTTATCTCCCTCTTTCTCCGTGCTCTCCGCATCTGTGATCCTCAGTTTCTTGAAGCAGAAATTTCCACTCTTCATAATTCTTTTTCCCGCCTGGGCTACCCTTCCCATTTCATAGACTCTGCTTTCTCTCGTGCTAAACGGACTTTCTTCTCTCCTAAACCCTTTACTCCTGAGAACTCTCCAGTCCTCTGCCTTCCCTACATCTCTGGTCTCTCTAATCTCAGCAACTCTCTCCGTTCCTTAGACATCAAACTTACCTTTCGCCAAACTAACACTCTTCGCACTAATCTAGTTCATACCTCCCCTACCTCCACAGATTCTCCTGGTGTCTACTCTATTTCTTGCTCCTCCTGTCCTCTTCAGTACTTCGGAGAAACTGGCCGATCTCTTTCTGACAGACTCAGGAGCACAAAAATAGTGTTAGGCTTGCCGACACTAATAATGCTCTTTTCTGTCATGTCAGAGATCACAGTCATCCCATTGATTGGTCTTCTGCTAAAACTGTCTACCCTACGTCTAACTTTCATAGTCGCCGCCTGGTTGAATCCTCCCTTATACACAACTTTCCCTGTATGAATCTTAGCCCTGGCTTTGTCTCTGTTGATGCTTTCCTCTCTCATTACATTGTTAAATGCTCTAAACTTCAGAACACCCGTGACTTAACCTGATTCCTTCCCTGTCTTATCTTCCCCTTCTCCTTTTTTCTCCTTGGGTTTTCCTTTCTTTCTGTTCTTTCTTTTGCCTTGTATTTTCCTTCATTTTTCGCTTTTCTTCCCTCTCGTACCCCCTTGCGGGTCGCTAGCCTCATAGCAGTGCTCCTTCCCATATGACTGTCTACTCTACTACCTTTACTACTACCTTTACTACTACCACTACTACCACTACTCCTACATTTCCCCACTCTCTTGTACCCTCCCCTGTCTGCCTGCCTATAAATACCCTTCCTCTGTCTCTGTGTGTTAGTGTGACTTTGTAAATGGTCCAAGTCGGGCCGAAACGTCGTCGTAAGCTCCTCTCTTTTATATGTGCGGGTTGTGTGTGTACAGACAACTTTACTCTGACTTTTACTTTAAGTAAATGTCACATCTATATCAGCCTGGAGAAAACGATTTCAGGTCACATTTGCTCATGGGAAAAAACAACTGATGATGGCCGCTAGGTGCCATGATGGTAATGATGGAGCAGCGGAATGAATGAATGTGAGTGTTGGTATCCCGGGGATGAAGTTGAAATACTTGGAATGAAATTTGACTACAAGTTGAATTAGAAGAACCACGTAAATTTTGCTAATAAAGTGCCCAGGAAGCTTACAGCACTTAGACGTATATCGTATCTGCTCGACAGTACAGATTACAAGATTCTGTATGATTCACAAGTATGCTCACACATAGAGCATGCTCCACTTTTTGGATTGCTCTCATCAGCTGCTTCTTGATAGAATAGATAAAAGAGCAAGATGGTTCATCTCTCGCCTGGACCCAGCCTGTACAGATCTGTCATTTCAGCAGACCCTTCAATACAGGAGGAATTTGGGTGGCCTTACTGTTATGTACAAGGGTAGCACTGTCAGGTTGCCACACTTGGCTCTACTCCGATGACAACGAGACGTGAGCTTCTGCACAACAAGACATGCATCAAACAGGATCTACATTCTGTATCCCTTCTCCAGAACATCGCTTCATCCTTGGATGGATCGTGTCTTCAACATGTTTGTTCAACATATCAACGAAATGAAGTCAGTTGAACAAATGGCCAAGTGATGGCTCCAACTTCATACTGTTATCTATCTGTATATTTCTAAACAAGTAAAAGGGTTTCATATGAGTTGATGTAGGTAACAGCTCTTAACTTGTAAATAAAGTTAGGAACCCTAAACGTAACCTTAAAAAAAAAGTAGAGAGAAAAATTATTGTTATATAAATGAAACTAATTACGTTCACACATAACTAACCTGATTCTGCAGTGATGGAAGGTGATGGTATGGAGGAATTTTGAAGATTCTTTTTTTTACAGGCTTCTAGAACAACAAAAAATTCCATGTCAAATTTTTCATAAAACCAAACGATGAAAGACTTCAGCCATCTGTATACTTTCTCGTCATTACTTCCGTCCACCAATTCTGAGATTAGAAAAAAGAAATATATTGTAATGCCGGTGAATTTTATATCATTTTCAAACTTATTTAATATTTCTATATACACCCACACATAAACACACACAGACACAAGCACACACAAACACACACAGACACAAACACACACAAACAAACACACATACAGAAAACCCACCCGGTCTTCCTCTTCCCTCTCTCTCTTTTTCTCTCTTCTCCCCTCTCTCTCTTCCTCTCTCGTTCTCTTCCTCTGTCTGTCTGTCTGTCTCTCTCTCTGTCTGCCTGTCTGTCTGTCTCTCTCTCTCAGTCCCTCTCCCTAGCTCCCTCTCTCTCTCTCCCTTCCTCTCTCTCTCATGCACACACACACACTCATGAATAAAGACTCTCACATATACACACCCTCAACCACGACAACCCCAATGCAACCAAACAATTTAA
The DNA here is from genome assembly GCA_009830355.1 of Cherax destructor. NCBI lineage: Eukaryota > Metazoa > Arthropoda > Malacostraca > Decapoda > Parastacidae > Cherax > Cherax destructor. The sequence continues at coordinate 21,995 of WNWK01016692.1, forward strand.
CCCTAAACACACACACCGTACCCACTGCCCTCACCCCCTTCATCACAAACTCCACCTCCACAGCAACCCCTCATAGTTCCCCACCAGATCTCCTCCTCCCCCAACCCCAACGTACTCCCCAGACCACATTATTATTATTATAATCAAATAGAAGCGCTAAACTCCCCAGACCACAAGTTTAGAAAAGAAGTTGAAGGTTTGGTATATGAATGCGGCCGGAATAAGAAATAAATGTGAGGAGTGGCATGAAACGAAACTCGCTGGGATGATAACAGACGCAATCTCATCTCCCGGATATCAGATTCTGAGGAAAGATGGAAGGAGCAGAGGGGGTGGAGGAGTTGCATTGTTCATTAAAAACCGATGGGGAATTGAGGAAATGGAAGAAATGGGCGAAGAAACTGCATAGGAACAATTCAGTTTGGTGGACCTAAGGTGGTAATTGCAGTGATGTACAACCCGCCACAGAATTGCAGGAGGACAATAGAACAATATGAAGAGAGCAACAGAGAAGTGGTGGACACACTAGCTGAGGTGGCCAGAAGAGCTCACACGAGCAGAGCAAAGTTACTAGTTATGGAGCCACATGCGAGTCCAGAAACATGGAGAGCCAAGATGATGGATGTGGTACTGGAAAACCTCATGCATCAACATGTTAACGACACTACCAGAGAGAGAGGTGAGGATGAAACATCCAGACTGGACCTCGTATTTATCTTGAGGAGCTCGGACATCAAGGACATCACATATGAAAGGCCCCTCAGAGCTAGTGATCACGTGGTTCTGACCTTTGAATACATAGTAGAGTTACAAGTATAGTGAGAAACAGGAGCAGGATGGGAAAAGCCAAACTATAAAAGGTGAGACTACACAGGCATGAGGCACTTCCTGCAAGTGGTTCAGTGGGAATGAGAAATGTTAGGAAAATCAATAAACGAAATGGACTATGTGATAACAAAATGCAAGGAGGCAGAGGAGAGGTTAGTTCCCAAAGGAAACAGAAATAATGGGAAGACTACAATGAGCCCTTGGTTCACCCAAAGGTGTAGGGAGGCAAAAACTAAGTGAGTTAGAGAATAGAAAAAAGACATTAGTCAAAGAGCCAGAAACAAGTATGCATAGATGAGGAGGGAGGCCCAGCGACAGTACGAAAACGACATGGCATCGAAAGTCAAGTATGACCCGAAGCTGTTGTATAACCACATTAGGAGGAAAACAACAGTCAAGGACCAGGTAATCAGGTTGAGTAAGGAAGGTGGGGAGTTCACAAGAAATGACCAAGAAGTATGTGAGGAGCTCAACATGAGATTTAAAGAAGTATTTACAGTGCAGACAGAAAGGACTCTGGGAAGTCAGAATGGGGGGGGGGTACACCAACAAGGGATATACCAACAAATGCTGGATGAAATACACACAACTGAGAAGGAAGTAAAGAAGCTACTAAGACGACTTGATACCTCAAGTGTGGAGGGACTGAACAACATCTCTACGTGCGTCCTTAGAGAGGGAGCAGAGACGCTGTGTGTGCCACTAACAACAATCTTCAACACATCCATTGAAACTGGGCAACTACCTGAGGTATGGAAGACGGCAAATGTAGTCCCAATTTTTAAGAAAGGAGACAGACACGAGGCATTATACTACAGACCTGTGTCACTGATGGGTATAGTATGCAAAGTCATGGTGAAGATTATCAGGAGAGTAGTGGAGCACCTAGAAAGAAGCGAGCTTATAAACGACAACTATCACTGTTTCAGAGAAGAGAAATCCTGAGTCACTATTACGATATTCTTTATGGCATAGGCGATGTTAGTCTAGGGGAAGAATTTATTCTCCCGTATTATTATTATTATTATTATAATCAAAAGAAGCGCTAAACCACAAGGGTTATACAGCGCGGCTATTCTTCCGTAATATCGTAATAAGTACCGTTGTTCTGTACAGATTAATAAGGAGATCGAAAAAACTGTAAAATATATTTTTAATATAACGTAGATAACGTTATTGACGTTAAGGTATTTTAATTGTACCTTTCTCTTAGTTATTATATATAAACACAGTCTTTATACACAACTTATAAATTACCATGACCTTCATTCTAGCTGAATGAGCCTTTAATATAAATATGATCAATAAAGTTACTGCGTCTCTATTTTACGAGACGAGTAGAATGTTGACTAGAATACTTGAAGTCTCTTAACACATGAGAACTTCTATACAATGAAAGTTTCACCAGATCTCACAATTTCTGGCGACTTTAGAGAATAAAGCTCTAGACCAATAGCTTCTCAAATGAGTAAGCAATGAAGACCTTCTCAATACCGAGAGAGATGCTGTACCGACTACTCTTATACACTCACCTCTGACGTCAGCTGCGTCAGGCGAGTAGCCACCAGAGGTGACGTCACACAAACATGGAATGGTTGGTACCACTGGTACGATCCCTCCTATGTACATATATATATATAAATGAAAACATGGAAGGTGAAAATGAATATGTAATATTATAAAGCTGACTATCATCGTTTTAGCTATTAACGATGGTAATCGCAATGTAATATTAGATAGATGAACATTGCAAGATATTTGTAATGAAACTGTGTCTGGGCGTAATAGTCACAAACCTACTGGAGTTTTATGGCAAAGTAACGGAAGTAAGACACGAGAGAGATGGGTGGGCAGATTGCATTTTCTTAAATTGCAAAAAGGATCAGGCAGGCATAACAGGAAAGGCACTGCAATGGATCAGAGAATACCTGACAAGGAGGCAACAATGAGTCATGGTACGTAACGAGGTGTCAGAGTTGCCGCCTGTGACGAGCGGGGTATCACTGGGGTCAGTCCTAGGACCAATGCTTTTTTTGGTCTACATCAATCACGTGGGGTACATCACTCACCAATTATACATCACTTATCTTGTATACATAACTCACGAAGGCTACATTACTCACCCAGGCCACCTCAATGATCCAGGCTAAATAAGTCACCAAGGCTACATCACTCACCCAGGCTACCTCAATGATCCAGGCTAAATAAGTCACCCAGGCTACATCACTCACCCAGGCTACATCACTCACCCAGGCTACATCACTCACCCAGGTTACCTAAATGATCCATGCTTATTCAGTCACCCAGGCTACATCACTCACAATTAACCAGCACATAGAATAGAGGAGCTTACGACGACGTTTCGGTCCGACTTGGACCATTTACAAAGTCACACTAACAAAGAGGATTGTTGTTGTATGTTCGCCGGTACATCCGGCCCGGGTCTTCTCCAAATGGTGACCCGGCATTGGCCCCCTGGGTAGAGGGTGTCATCTTCTTCTTTCTTTCTTGCTGTGGCTCCCCATGATGGGGAGTGTCTTCTGACGTCGCATCTTCATCAGCAGATCTTGGTACTTCAGGCTGTGGTTCTACCTACATAAGAATAAGAAGGATGGGGGATAAGAAAGAAGGAAGTGAGAGAAAGAATAACTGTAGTGGGTAGTCTTGGTCGTCGTCGGGGTTCTCCGGCGTCGTCATCGAGGGGTCGGGTGGGTGGCTAGGACTGGGAGCAGTGTCTCCAAATCATGGGTGGCCAGGTAAACCAGCCGGGCTGCTTTGTCCTCGCGGGTCAGATCCCCAGGTGCCATCGGGAAGTGCCTGCGGCGGATGGACGTCGTCGCAGGACAGTCAAGCATGTAGTGAACTAGAGGTTTTGGAACCATCTGGTCGCAGTGGCGGCAAAGCTCCTCACTCATGCGTTCGATGAGGCGCTTTGCAGTAGGGTAGCCGAGGCGCAGGCGGTGGACGCTGACTTGCAGCTCCCTGTTCAGTTTCCTCATGTTTGGTGGGGGCTCCCTACGTGTCGCTCTGTCATACCAGTGCCGGCTCCGAGATGCTCCCGGTGCTGGTAGTGGGCGTCTGGCTGCCGAAGCTGCCCCCAGGTGCACCTGCCTGCGGCTAATGGCAATTGTAGTTGCAGGTTGGGCCGCAAGTGTGGCAGACTTAGCCGCCCCATCCGCCGCATCATTCCCATCAAGGTCGATGTGGCTTGGTATCCAATTGATTGTTGCTTGCCGGCCCTGCTCGTCAAGTGAATGTAGGTCTCTTCTGATGGCGGTGAGGAGCCGGATGTTATCCTTGGGCTCCCTATGCATGATGGCCTGTATCGCCTCCCTGGAGTCGACGTGGATGACTGGAGGTTGGTGGTGTTCCAGGAGCGCATGTTGGATGGCCCTCTGGATGGCGTGGAGTTCTGCCTGTAGGATGCTGCAGTGGTCTGGGAGGCGCCAGCCGGCCGTTAGGGAGGAGTGATATATCCCGGAACCCGTGCGGCCGGCCTCGGGGTCTCTTGATCCATCAGTGTAGTACACTGCACACCCGGGATGCTCCGCTGCAGCAATGCTTGCAGCTGCCCACCGCTGCAGCACGTGCTGTGGACAGTGACGCTTGCTGGCTGGCAGGTTTGCAAGGTGGATTACGACAGGTTCTGGTGCCCATGGCGGTGGCACGGTGTACCCATCGACTGGCCGGTCGCATCCCTTGTCCTCGAGGAGCTGCATGGGCAGGAGCTCCTTTGTCACTTCCGCGGCCGACCACAACCATAGTCGGACACGGCTTCCTGCGAAGTCGCCTCGCTGACGGTCAAGGAGGTCTCACAGCAGACGCTCACCGCCCGGTAGCTGGACAAATTTGGTCAACCTCCTTGCAGCAACAAGGGCGATCCTGTCACTTAGGGGCTGCAGTTGGGCCTCTCTGTTCAGAGTCACTGTGTTCGTCCAGCCCGGAGCCCCCAGCATGACCCGAGCCGCAGCATTTTGTACAACGCTGAGGCGCTTGAGGCATGAGGGATGAGCATGGGCCAGGGTGATTGCACCATAGTCGACTAGCGAGCGCACCGCCTGCACGTAGAACATCCGGAGAATATCGTGGCTGGCACCAGTCCTAGGATTGGCCATGGCACGCATGGCCGTGACACGTTGCATGGCACGCTCCCTGACATGCTCTGCCTGCAGACAGGGACGGGAGCAAGAGAGGAAGCGTTGGAGGTGGTGGTAGTAGTAGTGGAGTCAGTCAAATACTAAGAGGAGCACTGCTAGGGAGCTAGGGGCCCACAGAGGGTATTAGCAAGAACAGAGAGGAGGAGAAAATAAAAGACAAATAAGGCAGAAGAAAGAAAACCCAAAGGAGAAAGAAGAAAGAGGAAAGAGAAAGGGAGAAGGGTAAAAAAAGAATCAGGTTAAGTCACGGGTGTTCTGAAGTTTGGAGCATTTTACAATGTAATGGGAAAGGAAGGCATCTACAGAGACAAAGCCAATTATTATTATAATCAAATAGAAGCGCTAAACCACAGGGGTTATACAGCGCTGCAGGTTATTGCAGGATGCAGGGAGAATGGGTTGTAAAAGGGAGATGGATGATTAGTAGGGTATGAAGTGCAGCAGGGTGGTGGATAGTGCAGGGATAGAGGGTAGCAAGAGATCGAGGTAGAAGGGACTGAGGGAGGTGCTAGAGGTATAATGTTCAGAGTTTGTGTAGTAAGTCAGTTTCTGTCAAAAAGTCAACGAGAGAGTCAGGATTAAAGGTGGGTCCATCAGCAAGAAGGGAAGGTAAAGAAAGGGCTACATTACTCACCCATGCTACATTACCCACCCAGGATACATCACTCACCCAGGATACATCACTCACCCAGGATACATCACCCACCCAGGATACATCACTCACCCAGGATACATCACTCACCCAGGCTTCACCAGTCACCCATGCTACATTACCCACCTAGGATACATCACCCACCCAGGATACATCACTCACCCAGGATACATCACTCACCCAGGATACATCACCCACCCAGGATACATCACTCACCCAGGATACATCACTCACCCAGGCTTCACCAGTCACCCATGCTACATTACCCACCCAGGATACATCACCCACCCAGGATACATCACTCACCCAGGATACATCACTCACCCAGGCTACATGTGGAGTTTGGTTCTGATGATAACGTCAAAGTAACTTCAGGTACTGGTTGTGATTTATTAACTGACCAGGTGAAGTTCACGTTGTTGCCGCAGTCGTGGAGTTCACTACTAGCACAGTCTGCTACTACCTCTCCATCCTCTCGCATGTACCATACCAACACCTGCAATACAGTCTCACTTCACATCTGTCACAAAGGTGTTTAACATGACCTGTACTCTTTGTTACACATATCTGTCACACTAGCAAATGCAGCACATGTGTGACACAGGTGTATAACTTCATCTGTAACACTAAAAATAGCTTTCATTACTCATTTGTTCCCTTGCGTACCACTCCCGAACCTGCCGCACATATGTGTCACAGATGTACGACATCCACATAGGGATAACATCGTTACACTCTCAAGACATATGTGTTAGAAAAGTGTTACAAAACAATATCATTTTAGCTTTACACAAGGAAGAAAAAGCTGAGATCACAATTGAAACAATAATTCTAAAATAAAAAAAGGATGTGATTCCCTTTAGGAAGACATGGAACACTTGACTAACTGGACTGGAAGATCAATGACTTTAATATACTTAATATACTCTGATAACTTTCATCTGAAAAAGCTGACTGTTGTGTTATTGAGCGACTTCATTATGTAAAAAATACTAATCAAATACGTTCGTCCTAAGCAGAACACTGCCCAGCACCAGTTCTGAATCACCACCCATCACCAGTGTTGAAGCACCGATCATCAATGTTGAAGCACCGCTCATCAATGTTGAAGCATCACCCATACCAGTGTTGAAGTACCACCCCTCACCAGTGTTGAAGCATCACCCATCACCAGTGTTGAAGTACCACCCCTCACCAGTGTTGAAGCATCACCCATCACCAGTGGAAATAAATGGTATAAAATACCGACACAATGGAAAAATAAACACATAAGCAGTATAATGTGATCCTTTATTGACAACGTTTCACGCACGCAGTGGGCGAAACGTTGTCAATAAAGAACATAACATAAGAACATAAGAATGGAGGAACACTGCAGAAGGCCTACTGGCCCATACAAGGCAGGTCCTTATCAAAACCACCACTACCTAAGAATTTATTCCCGTACTCACGACACCAATCAAACCCAGCCCCTCCCACTCATATATTTGTTCAATCTCTTTTTAAAGCCACCCAAGGTCCTAGCCTCTATCACCCTACTCGGAAGATTGTTCCACGCATCTACAACTCTGTTCGAAAACCAGTACTTGCTTATGTCCTTTCTAAATCTAAATTTATCCAATTTATATCCGTTATTTCTGGTTCTTACTTTTTTCGATATCCTCAGTATTTTATTAATATCTCCTTTGTTTATGCCCATCATCCACTTGTACACCTCGATGATATCTCCCCTCATTCTACGTCTCTCCAGAGAGTGGAGATTCAACGCTCTAAGTCTATCTTCATACGGGAGATTTCTTATACTGTAAATCATTTTAGTCATTCTTCTTTGTATGTTCTCCAATGAATCTATATCCATCCTGTAGTAAGGAGACCAAAACTGAGCTGCATAATCCAAATGAGGTCTCACTAGTGATGTATAGAGCTGTAAAATAACTTTTGGACTTCTGTTGATTATACTTCTGGAAATAAATTCTAGTAATCTGTAAGCCTTATTGCGCACACTTAGGCACTGTTGTCTTGGCTTTAGATTTTTGCTTACAATGACTCCCAAGTCTTTTTCACATTCTGCATGATCAAGCTCTACTTCACCTAGTTTATAAATTCGAGGGATATTTTCATTACCAAGAACTAGTACCTTACACTTGTCCACATTGAACTTCATCTGCCACTTTTCAGACCAAGCCATTAATTTGTCCAAATCCTCCTAGAGTTCACTGGTATCCTCCTCAGAATGAATCATACGGCCTATTTTTGTATCATCAGCAAATTTACTCATGTCACTTGCAATTCCTTCATCAAGGTCATTTATGTAAATTATGAACAACAATGGTCCTAAAACTGATCCTTGTGGAACGCCACTAGTGACTAATCCCCATTCAGATTTGAACCCTTTAAGGGAAACTCTCTGCTGTCTATTGGTAAGCCATGCCTCTATAAATGCTAGAACTTTACCTCCTATACCATGAGCTGCCACCTTTCTTAAGAGTCTCTTGTGAGGTACTCTATCGAAGGCCTTACTGACATCCAAGTAAACTATATCATATTCTTTACCACTGTCTACTGCCTCAAATGTTTTATTGAAAAACGTCAGTAAATTTGTCAGGCAGGAACGACCTCTCGTGAACCCATGCTGAGATTCATTAATCAAATTTGTTCTTCAAGGTGACTTTTAATAATATCAGCTATAATTGACTCTAATAATTTGCCTACTATACATGTGAGGCTTATTGGACGGTAATTTGATGGAATGGACTTATCACCTGATTTGAATATAGGAACTACATTAGCTATCTTCCACATCTCTGGCACAACACCAGTTAGGATGGACGTATTAAACACATTCGTTAATGGCTGACTAAGTTCCATCTTGCATTCTTTAAGTACCCTGGAAAACAACTCGTCAGGTCCCGGGGACTTATTTTGCTTCAGTTTATCTATCTGTTTGATAACCATGTCCTCGTGACAGTAATATTAGTTAACTTGAATTCTTCAGGAACTGAATATTTGTTAATTTCTGGAATCTCATTTACGTCTTCTTGTGTAAAGACTGACAAAAAATAGTCATTAAATAGAGAACACATTTCCAGTTCGTTATCCGTCAGCTGTCCATTCCCAATTTTCAGAGGTCCTATCTTTTCTCTCACCTTCGTCCTATACACTTGAAAGAACCCTTTTGGATTAGTCTTTGATTCATTAGCAACCTTAATCTCATAGTCACGTTTAGCCTTTCTAATCCCTTTTTTTACTTCTCTTTTCAACTGAACATATTGGTCAATAAGGTTAACATCTCCTCTTTTGATGCGCCTATAAATTCCTCTTTTCTCCCCTAATAGATGTTTTAGCCTCCTGTTAATCCATTTGGGATCGTTATTATTTGACCTAAATTCTCTCTGGGGAATAAATATACTCTGTGCACGTTGTACATTATTAAGAAAAAAATCATAAACGCAGATCCCATCGTAATCGTTAGCTAGATTACCCCAGTCGAGATTAGACAGGTGTTCCCTAAGTCCAATATAATCGGCAGAACGAAAATCAGGAACTTTTACCGTATTATCCCTATTCTCGTACTCCCATGTAATATTAAAAGTAATGGATTTGTGATCACTTGCGCCAAGCTCTTCAGTGATCTCCAGATTATTTACAAGGGTTTCTTTATTTGACAAGATTAGGTCGAGCAAATTATTACCTCTGGTAGGCTCCGTCACACACTGCTTCAGAAAACAGTCGTGAACTACTTCCATAAAGTCACTGGACTCCAGATTACCTGTCAAAGAAGTCCAGTCAGTGTAGCGGAACCTCTTGAAGCTGCCACGGAGATCAGAAAATATCTTGTCTCCCAGGGGCTGAATTTCTGTACCTCGCTTCTTGCTTCTTAGTCTGCCAGGAAGCAATCGCCCTTGCATTTTTCTTCTATTGGGATGGAGCCTTATAACGTATCTTTTACTCTCTTAGAGCTAGAGTCCATGCTTTTGCTTGCCGGTCATCGGCGGCTGGACCTGATGGTGTTCATATCTGTATGCTACAGCATCTGCATTCTACATCCCTTACAATCCTTTTGCGTCTTTTCAGTCTTATTTGGACGCTAGGGATTCTCCCTCAACAATGAAGATCTGCCATTGTACTGCCGTTTCGCAAACCAAGCACTTCGGGGCATAATACCTCTCACTATTGTCCCATTACTCTCACTAGTGCAGTCTGCAAGGTGATGGAATGATTGGTGAATAGAAGTCTTATATGGTATTTGGAGACTCACGATAGTCTTTCTCCTCTCCATTATGGTTTTCACAAGGGCTGCTCCACTCTGGACCCTTTGCTCCACTTAGATACTTATGTGCAAAATGTCTTTGCTAATAACCAAACTGTTATGGCAGTCTTTTTTGATCTCAAGAAGGCACATGGCACCACTTGGTACCATATACTTATCTATGTATTGGTTGGTCTCTAACCTATGGCTGCTTCTCGCTCTCTTTTTCTTGATCACTTCCAGTCTCATGCTCATGCCATCGCTGTTTATACAGATGGTTCTAAATCTTCTGATGGTGTTGAGTTTGTTAGACTCGGCTAGTATTTTTACAGCTGAGTTGTATGTCAACTTCATAGCGCTTCTCTGTATTACATGTAGGTCTCCTGTGGAGAAAATTCTCCAATAAAGGGGGAATCTCTCAGCCCTCTCAGCTCCCCTCAGCTCCCTGAGGAACTTAGCCATCTGCAAAAGGGGCTAATGGACTCTCATACTTCCTCATAAACAGATTAATTAGAAACATGTGCTTGTACCAGTGTCATGAGTCATGCCATCTTCTTTCTAGAGTTCAGTCTTGTTGCAACTACAAGTGACAGACGAGAATAATTACTCCTTTCTCCTTAGCTGGAAAATTAAGGAAAACTTTGCATCCACTTTATCTACAATTTGAGACTATTGTGAATTGTCGTCTATAGCTAGATAACAAGAAATCTACCATATTGTATTGAATAATGTGACAATGTTTAGCAAGGAGAGAAATCACAATGGTAGTGACCAGTGCGTTCTTGACTCTTGTTCATTCTGACAATCTCAGGAAACTAGGAAAATTAGACTAGTTCCCTTATATAAGCCAGGAAATTCCTGGTAGAACTAATTACACTGTTATTGTGCATCTGTGTTCTTCTTGTTGTGGATAATACCACGGAACTATGAACAAATGATGCATATGAATAGTGAAGTGTAATCAATAGTGAGGGGGTTGTAGAACATTTCCGACGTAGTGGTGAACATTCATGCAACATTCTACAAGACACTCAAGCCTTCAATCCAATCAACACACTGATACTGCGGTTCTACGTTCCCTACCACAAACTAGGAAAAATTGGGTCAATTACAATACCCAGGTAAGTCTAGTCATACCCATTCCTAGTTATGTTAGCTGCAGACTGGATTTACCAATAGACCAAGTGAGTACCATTAAGTATTTCAGATGTTAGGTTAGGTTAGGTAAGGTTCGTCAGGAAACAGGACAAGTGTTTCCTGACGCGAATCTTAGTCAAATGATGACCCGCCGTTGGAGCTTTTGGTCATCTGACCGAGGCCTTCCGCTGGCTTACTGGTCCACCCCTTTAAAAATTATGGTCAGTCATAACAATTTAGTTATTGTACTTTAGTTGTTTCAGATGTGAAGATGAAAAGATTTTACCTATTAATCATATCATCGTATCTAAATATTGTATTATTTGTATTATGGTATACAAAAATGATATAGGTAGGAAATATGTTCCTGGCTTGTGAAATATGAAACAAAGTTATGACACTTTTTGTACTCTGGCAGAATTGCCAGTGTGTTTCTTCTGTCTGACGATAATGCAAGATGACATGTAAATCTTGCAAAAAATTAATTTTCAGTGTGTTTTCTATTAATTCCTATGTTTTCAGTAATTAGTTTTAAATTTAGGAGGGCTGGTCAGACACAAAGCTGTTATCCCTAGAACAATTAACACTGTGCAAAGAACAGACAACATACCCTGATACTGGGATACATTGAAGAATTAATTGGGATGCTAATATTGATGACTCCTCTGATGATGTGTTCTGGAACAGGAGGCAAAGAGCCTAGCATATGCTCTTCATTGATGGGCAGGTTCCCGCTTCTCAGTTCATACACCTGGGACCTCATGTACTGGACCTGCCAGCTGGACACAACCTGAGAAAACACCAACATCTTAGGACGAAAAATTTAGCCTCGGTCATCTGACAAGGTCACTCCTCTGGATACATTTTTATATTTCCTGAAGAATAAAACACCTTCCCAGTATGTTGTAAAAAATGATTGAAAAAAGGATTGACAGTGTTAAAACAACGTATACAAGATCGCATTTTGATGGTTGCAGTTATATCCAATACGCATTTGTTTATTGCAGAAATCCGGTGTTTAGTGTGCAATCCCCGCCAAATTTCTGTTGAAGGGCGGGTACAATAAATGGTTTAATTAACAATCAAAAGTGATCAAAAAGTTTTATATCAAGCCAGGCCATACAGATTGAGATATATTAATTTGATTTATTTCCTACATTCTCTAGGTACTCTCCACATACCAGCATTTTATCTTTCATTTAAATGCAATTAAAAGAAGTTGGTTGTTTGATCCTTAACATGTGGCTGTTCACTGTCCGAAAAGCAAAGCTAAAGTAAAATATTCATACAGTGGTACCCCGGTTTACGATATTTTTCGTTCCAGAATGCTGTTCAAGTGCCATTACCAAACGAATTTATCCCCATAAGGAATAATGTAAAATAGAATAGTCTTTTTAGACCCCAAAATACACTTACAAAAGCACTTAAAAATAAACTTACATAAAAGGGCGAGTTTGAGACCATCGTAAACCGGGTACCACTGTATTAACTTCCTTAAGACTAGCATCCTCTTCTTCAGACAAGACAGAAAAATATAAAACAATTCATGTATCTGTATACATTCAATTATAAACATATTTGCGTGTGTGTATGTTTGTGTATGTATGTATGTGTGTAACCAGACTCACGAAATCGTAATAATACGAGCGAAAACAAACCACAGTACGGGTGGAGTTTCAACCCATGGAGAGTGAGTGGTAAACTCCTGGCCCAGTGCGTAAACCACTGGGCCAGGTGGCTCAATAAGATTCATCCAGCTAGGTATATTTATACACCATAGAGAGTTAACACAGGCACCACTGTGACCATAAATGCATGTTTTTACAGATAAATCTCCTGCCAGCGTGGCTGTGGGGAACTCTAGCTGAGTATACCTAGTTGGACGAAGGAAATAAATGGTATAAAATACCGACACAATGGAAAAATAAACACATAAGCAGTATAATGTGATCCTTTATTGACAACGTTTCGCCCACGCAGTGGGCTTTATCGAGTCACAAACAGATCTACCTGGATAAAAGATACATGAGTATTTATAGGATTTAGTCAGGTGGAGAATGCTGCATGTGACAATCTTCAAGTCGAAGTGCAAGAAATAAGATTAATGAATTATGTTTGGTAGCGTGCGCTGGCAACTTTGATGTCATTGCAATAACTGAAACATGGTATAATACCAAGAGTCGGGATATGATTGCTGAGTGTCATATTCAAGGGTTTAAGTTGTTCCATGTAGATAGATATAATGGGAAAGGGGGTGGAGTTGCATTATATGTACGGGAAAAGATAAATTGCTGCATAAAAACAGGCATAAAAATAGATGGATCATTAACAGAATCTGTTTGGGTAGGGTTTCTAGAAGGTCAAGAGAAACTGATTCTAGGTGTAATATACCGACCTCCAGGTTTGGATCACGATAGAGGGAGACTTCTTTGGGACAAAATTGTTAGGGCTTCTAGACACAATAACGTAGTGATAGTAGGGGATTTTAACTTTAGTCAAATTGACTGGACTTCTTTGACCGGTAATCTGGAGTCCAGTGACTTTATGGAAGTAGTTCAAAACTGTTTTATGAAGCAGTGTGTGACGGAGCCTACCAGGGGTAATAATTTGTTCGACCTGGTCTTGTCAAATAAGGAAACACTCGTAAATAATCTGGAGATCACTGAAGAGCTTGGCACAAGTGATCACAAATCCATCACTTTTAGCATTAACTGGGAATACGAGAATAATGATAATACAGTAAAAGTCTCTGATTTTCGTTCTACCGATTATAATGGACTTAGGGAACACCTGTCTAATCTCGATTGGGGTAATCGAGCTAATGATCTTATTGACGATGATCACACTTACGATTACGAAGGGATCTCCGTTTATGATTTTTTTCTTAATAATGTACAACATGCTCAGAGTATATATATTCCCCAGAGAGAAATTAGGTCTAATAATAACGATCCCAAATAAGTTAACAGGAGGATAAAGCATCTATTAGAGGAGAAAAGGTGAATTTATAGGAGCATCAAAAGAGGAGAGGTTAACCTTAATGACCAATATGTTCAGCTTAAAAGAGAAGTATAAAAGGGGAGATTAGAAAGGCTAAACGTGACTATGAAATCAGAGTTGCTAATGAATCAAAGACTAATCCAAAAAAGTTCTTTCAAGTGTACAGGACGAAGGTGAGGGAAGAAGCAGGACCTCTGAAAATTTGGAATGGACAGCTGACGGATAACGAACTGGAAATGTGTTCTCTATTTAATGATTATTTTTTAACAGTCTTTACTCAAGAAGACGTAAATGAGATTCCAGAAATCAACAATTATTCAGTTCCTGAAGAATTCACATTAACTAATATTACTGTCACGAGGGACATGGTTGTCAAACAGATAGATAAACTGAAACAAAATAAGTCCCCGGGACCCGACGAGTTGTTTTCCAGGGTACTTAAAGAATGCAAGATGGAAATTAGTCAGCCATTAACGAGCGTGTTTAATGCGTCCATCCTAACTGGTGTTGTGCCAGAGCTGTGGAAGATAGCTAATGTGGTTCCTATATTCAAATCAGGGGATAAGTCCATTCCATCAAATTACCGTCCAATCAGCCTGACGTCTATAGAAGGCAAATTATTATAATCAATTATAGCTGATATTATTAGAAGTCATCTTGTAGAGCATAATTTGATTAATGAATCTCAGCATGGGTTCACGAGAGGTCGTTCCTGCCTGACAAATTTACTGACGTTTTTCAATTAAACATTTGAGGCAGTAGACAGTAATAAAGAATATGATATTGTTAATTTGGATTTCAATAAAGCCTTCGATAGAGTACCTCACAAAATGTGAATGAATGGTTCAGAGAACCGACAAGTTGATAAATTAGACATATATGCAAAACTTGGGTATCTCTATTGATGAAACGTTTCGCCACACAGGGACTGATTACCTCAAATTTCTCCTGATCGTCATGATTATCCTTTGTATGTACTGATGAAGCCACTGTGTGGCGAAACGTTTCCTCAATAAAGATACCCAAGAGTTGCATATGTGTCTAATTTATTACCTCACAAAAGACTCTTAAGGAAAGTGGCAGCTCATGGTATAGGAGGAAAAGTTCTAGCATGGATAGAGGCATTGCTTACCAATAGAAAGCAGAGAGCTTCCATTAATTGGGTCAAATCTGAATGGGGATTAGTCACTATGGTGTTCCACAAGGATCAGTTTTAAGCCCTCTGTTGTTCACAATTTATACTAATGACCTTGATGAAGGAATTACAAGTGACCTGAGCAAATTTGCTGATGATACAAAAATTGGCCGTATGATTCATTCTGAAGAGGATACCAATGAACTCCAGGAGGATTTGGACAAATTAATGTCTTGGTCTATACTTAGCTCAGAGGTGATCTGTACTTAGCTCAGTGAGGACGTGTCTAGGGTTCTCTGTGGACTGAACCACTTTTGCTCTGTGAAGTGAACCAAGATGCCGTCCATTGAGCAACTTTACCAGCAGCTTAAGGAGGAATTGAGGGTAGCGAAGCTTGAGATTCGGCGATTGACGGAGGAAAACAAGAGAGTTCGTAGTAGTCCTCCTGTTGTGAGTCCTCAGGTTAAGAAGGGAACCTGGGCAGTGGCCGGACTTCATGGAACGAAGTTGAAGATCAAGAAAACGAATGGAGAGGTAGAAACGATGAAGAAGAAAGAGACTGCTGTGGAAACTGTTGTGGAAACATCGAACACCTTCTCCGTGTTACCCGATGAATGTGAGTCGACTACTGGGAACGTCACGACGAACGACACCAAGGAAGGTAAAAACGTTGTTGTTGGGGATAGCCAGGTTAGGTATATGGATAGGGCATTCTGCTTGAAGGATATGAGTAGGAGACAGAGGGTTTGCTTTCCTGGGGCTGGGATGGAGGATAATGTTAGCCGGATTGACAACATCATGAACGGTAATGGGATCAATCCTATTATCTGCCTCAGTGCTGGAGGCAATGATGTAGGCATGCGTAGAAGTGAGGATTTAGTTAGAAGGTACAGGACAGCAACAGACATAATTAGGAAGAAGGGGGGGGGGCGCCCTGTTATATGTGGCATTTTGCCAAGAAGGGGTGTTGGAAATGAATGGCTGTCCAGAGCGATTGTTATAAATTGCTGGCTGGACAAACACTGTCTGGGGTGGGGGCACTGGCAACTGCAGTGGAGGGAGCTGTTAGGGCTTTAAACTAGAAAAAGTTAGTGGTATGGGTTATGGGGGGAAAACAGTGAAGTCCCAGTGTAGTAATGTTATAAATTTAAGGGGAACTAGTAATAGGCAGAATAAGGTGGATATTGGAAAGCCAGTGGCACTAGGTGACAAGGACAGTAATAGGTATAAGGGAAAAACAGAAATGAGCAGGAAGGGTAAAGAGAAAGGAGGGTCTTTAAGTGTATATTACACCAATAGTCGTAGTGCTAGGAATAAGATGGACGAATTGAGAGTAGTTGCAAGTACAGGTAATATTGATGTTTTTGCAATAACTGAAACATGGTTTAATATGAAAAATCGGGACTTGCCTGCCGAATGTCACATTCAGGGTTTTAAATTGTTCCAAGTAGACAGAAGTATCGGGAAGGGGGGTGGGGTGGCACTCTATGTCCGTGATCATTTAAATTGTTGTATAAAAATGGGTATAAAGTCTGAATTAACACATACAGAGTCTGTCTGGATAGAATTTTCAGAGGGCATGAAAATTGATTTTAGGTGTGATATACCGTCCCCAAACTTAGATAGGGACCAAGGGAGACTACTATGGGAGGAAATTGTTAAGGCCACAATGCACGATAACGTAGTTATTCTGGGTGACTTCAACTTTAGTCAAATTGATTGGAATTTTTTGACTGGGAATTTAGAATCTAACGACTTCTTAGAAGTAGTTCAAGATTGTTTTTTGAAGCAGTTTGTGACAGAACCTACAAGGGGAAATAACCTGCTTGACTTAGTTCTGGCAAACAAGGAAACCCTTGTTAATAATTTAGAAATTACAGAGGAACTCGGCGCAAGCGACCACAAATCAATTACCTTTGGCATTGAATGGAAGTTTCATAGTAGGAATAACTCAGTAACGGTCCCAGATTTTCGCTTAGCAGATTACAATGGACTTAGAGAACACTTATCATCTGTGGACTGGGGTAATGAAGAGAGCTATCAATATGACAGTTTTCTGAACACTATACATGCTGCCCAAAGAACATTTATCCCATATAAAGAAATTAGATCGAATAGAAATGACCCAAAATGGATGAATAATAGGCTCAAATATCTTTTAGGGCAGAAGAAAGGAATTTATAGGCGTATCAAAAGAGGTGAGGGTCATCTTACGAATCAGTATATTGACATTAAGAGGGACGTTAAAAAGGGGATAAGAAAAGCTAAGCGGAACTACGAAATTAAAGTTGCTAGGGATTCGAAAACTAACCCAAAAATTTTTTTCCAGGTGTATAGAACAAAAGTTAGAGATAAGATAGGTCCCCTAAAAATAATTATGGGTATCTTACTGACAAAGAGAATGAAATGTAGATGAATGGTTCAGAGAACCGACAAGTTGTTAAATTAGACACATATGCAACACTTGGGTATCTTTATTGAGGAAACGTTTCGCCACACAGTGGCTTCATCAGTCCAATACAAAGTAGAAAGGACTTACTTCGACTAGTGGTTGATACCACTATGACCTGCCTCCTCCTGCTGCATCTCACCTGATTACAGCATATAAGCCACCTCTACGGCCTTTTGCTACACTTCCAACAAGATTGATGGACTGAACACATCGACTCCAGGCCGAGGGACTGATAACCTCAAACTCCTCCTCTCCTTACACCTTTCTACTTTGTATTGGACTGATGAAGCCACTGTGTGGCGAAACGTTTCCTCAATAAAGATACCCAAGTGTTGCATATGTGTCTAATTTAACAATATCCCAAGAATTAGGTATTTTAGTGGGCCTGAAGAAGATAAATTATGTAGTATCACAGTCACTAGCGAAATGGTTAAAAAACAGATAGACCGTTTGAAGCAAAATAAATCGCCAGGCCCTAATGAGCTTTTTTCAAGGGTTCTTAAGGAATGCAAAATTGAACTCTGTGAACCCTTAACTAACATTTTTAACATAAGAACATAAGAACATAAGAAAGGAGGAACACTGCAGCAGGCCTGTTGGCCCATACTAGGCAGGTCCTTCACAATCCGTCCCACTAACAGAATATTTGCTCAACCCAATTTTCAATGCTACCCAAGAAATAAGCTTTGACAATTCTACCCACTCATGCGCGAGTCCCACTCAAATCCAACCCCTCTCACTCATGAATTTATCCAACCTAAATTTGAAACTACCCAAGGTCCTAGCTTCAATAACCCTACTAGGCAGACTGTTCCACTCATCAACTACCCTATTTCCAAACCAATACTTTCCTATATCCTTTCTAAATCTAAACTTATCTAACTTGAATCCATTATTGCGGGTTCTCTCTTGCTTATACTTCTTGAAATAAATCCTAGTAATCTGTTAGCCTTATTGCGCACACTTAGGCACTGTTGTCTTGGCTTTAGATTCCTGCTTACCATGACTCCCAAGTCTTTTTCACATTCTGTATGATCAAGCTCAACTTCACCTAGTTTATAAATTGAGGGATATTTTCATTACCAAGGACTAGTACCTTACACTTGTCCACATCAACTACCCTATTTCCAAACCAATACTTTCCTATATCCTTTCTAAATCTAAACTTGTCTAATTTGAATCCATTACTGCGTGTTTTCTCTTAGAGAGATATCCTCAAGACTTTATTTATATCCCTTTTGTTAATACCCATCTTTCCCCTATACACTTCGATCCTCGTCCCACAAGTGAATGCAATTCAAGGGACTTCAATCCCTCCACACACGGAAGACCTCCAATGCTATGAATTAACTTTGGAGGGGGTTGTCGGGGTTTGTTGCTTGGGTGGGGATGGGTTGGACAAATATTTTTGTTGGTGGGTTGGTTTTGACATGGACCTGCAATTATGGCCAGTAGGCCTGTTGCAGTGTTCCTCCTTTCTTATGTCTTCTTATGTTATTAAGTGTAAGCAACAGAAGTCCAGCGGTTATACTACAGCTTTATACATAAGAACATAAGAAAGGAGGAACACTGCAGCAGGCCTGTTGGCCCATACTAGGCAGGTCCTTAACAATCCGTCCCACTAACAGAATATTTGCTCAACCCAATCTTCAATGCTACCCAAGAAATAAGCTTTGACAATTCTACGCACTCATGCGCGAGTCCCACTCAAATCCAACCCCTCTCACTCATGAATTTATCCAACCTAAATTTGAAACTACCCAAGGTCCAAGCTTCAATAACCCTACTAGGCAGACTGTTCCACTCATCAACTACCCTATTTCCAAACCAATACTTTCCTATATCCTTTCTAAATCTAAACTTATCTAACTTGAATCCATTATTGCGGGTTCTCTCTTGGAGAGATATCCTCAAGACCTTATTTATATCCCCTTTTTTAATACCCATTTTCCACTTGTATACCTCGATCATGTCTCCCTCATTCTACGTCTTACAAGTGAATGTAATTTTAGGGTCTTCAATCTTTCTTCGTAAGGAAGATTTCTAATGCTATGTATTAATTTAGTCATTCTACGCTGAATGTTTTCTAACGAATTTATGTCCATTCTGTAATATGGAGACCAGAACTGAGCTGGTAATCTAGGTGAGGCCTTACTAATGATGTATAAAGCTGTAATATAACCTCTGGACTTCTGTTGCTAACACTTCTTGATATAAATCCCAGTAATCTATTTGCCTTATTACGTACGCTTAGGCATTGCTGTCTTGGTTTAAGGTTGCTTTCCATCACCCCCAAGTCCTTCTCGCAATCTGTATGGCTAAGTTCTACGTTATTTAACTTATAAGTGCTTGGGTTATGGACACTCCCGAGCTTCAGAACCTTGCATTTATCTACATTGAACTGCATCTGCCACTTTTCTGACCACGAATTAAGTTTGTCTAAATCTTCCTGAAGTTCTATGACATCTATGTTTGAAGCAATTATCCTACCTATCTTCGTGTCGTCGCCGAATTTGCTCATATCACTAGTAATTCCCTCATCAAGGTCATTGATATATATTTAAATAACAATGGGCCTAAGACTGATCCCTGTGGAACACCACTTGTTACAAGTCCCCATTCGGATTTAACCCCATTTATGCACACTCCTGCTTCCTATTGGTGAGCCATGACTCGATCCATGACAGCACTTTTCCCCCAATGCCATGAGCTGCCACTTTCTTTAACAGTCTCTGGTGCGGTACTCTATCAAAAGCCTTACTAAAGTCTAAATAAACAATATCGAATTCTTTATCGTGATCAACAGCCTCAAAAGCTTTACTGAAGAAGGTTAATAAATTAGATAGGCAGGAACGGCCCCTCGTGAATCCATGCTGGGTATCATTAATCAATTTTGGTTATCTAGATGGCTTCTAATAATATCAGCTATAATTGACTCTAGTAATTTGCCTACAATTGAGGTCAGGGTTATTGGGCGGTAGTTTGACGGTAGTGACTTGTCCCCTGCTTTAAAAATAGGAATTACATTACCCATCTTCCACATATCAGACACTACACCTGTTTGAAGAGATAAATTAAAAATGTTAGATATTGGTTCACAGAGTTCCATTTGCATTCCTTAAGAACCCTTGCAAAAGCTCATCAGGACCCGGCGATTTATTTTGTTTCAGTCGGTCCAGCTGTTTTTCATTTCGTAGTGACTGGATATTACATAATTTTCTTCTTCTGGGCCTCTGTAAAAATTAATTACTGGGATTTATTAATGTCTTCCTGTGTGAAAACCAGGAAAATAATTATTAAAAATAAGCACATATCATTCTCCTTTCAGTAAGATGCCCAAAGTTATTTTTAAGGGGACCTATCTTATCCCTAACTTTTGTTCTATAAACCTGGAAAAACTTTTGGGTTAGTTTTTGAATCCCACAATTTTAAATTTCATAGTCCCGTTTAGCTTTTTTTTTCCCCTTTTTTGTCCCTCTTTCAGTATACTGATTTATAAGATGACCCTCACCCTTTTATGCGCCTATAAATTCTTTCTTCTGCCCTAAAAGATATTTGAGCCTATTATTCATCCATTTTGGGTCATTTCACTTGCAATTTCTTTATACGGGATAAATGTTCTTTGGGCAGCCTTAAATTTAAGAAAACTTATATTGATACCTCTTCTTCACCCCAGTCCACAGTTGATAAGTGTTTCTAAGTCCATTATAATCTGCTGCGAAAATCTGGGACCATTACTGAATTATCCTCCATCATACATCCATTCAATGCTAAAGGTAATTGACTTGTGGTCGCTTGAGCCGAATTTATCCAACCTAAATTTGAAAAATACCCAAGGTCATAAACTTCAATGACCCTACTAGGCAGACTGTTCCACTCATCAACTACCCTATTTCCAAACCAATACTTTCCTATATCCTTTCTAAATCTAAACTTATCCAATTTGAATCCATTATTGCTGGTTCTCTTGGGAGATATCCTCAAGACCTTATTTATATCCCCTTTTTTAATACCCATCTTCCACTTATATAGCCCCGATCATGTCTCCCTCATTTTCGTCTTACAAGTGAATGTAATTTAAGGGTCTTCAATCTTTCTTCTACGGAAGATTTCTAATGCTATGAATTAACTTTGTCATTCTCGCTGAATGTTTAACGAATTTTTTATCCATTCTGTAAAATGGAGACCAGAAAATGGGGCTGATAATCAGGTGAGGCCTTACTAATGATGTATGTTAATATAACCGGGGTAATTCTGTTGCTTACACTTCTTGGGTATAAATCCCAGTAATCTATTTGCTTTATTTTTTTACGCTTAGGCATTGTTGACTTGGTTTGAGGTTGCTGCTACCATAACCCCCATATCCTAACATAAGAACATAAGAAAGGGAACACTGCGAGGCCTGTTGGCCCATACTAGGCAGGTCCCCACAACCATCCCACTAACAGAATAATTGTTCAACCTAATTTTCAATTCCCACCCAAGAAATAAGCTTTAAGATTCTTTTTAACTCAAGTGCGAGTCCCACTCAAATCCAACCCCTCTCACTCCCTGAATTTATCCAACCTAAATTTAAACTACCCAAGGCAAAGAACATAAAAATAAGAAAGGAGGAACACGCAAGGGGCCTTTTTTTGGGGGGCCC